>UELX01003490.1:0-23050 GCA_900480035.1 Eupelmus urozonus | reverse complement strand
ACCAAGGGCTAGTGAGCTTTTTTAGACCGAGTGTGGAATTTGCAGTACGAGTCAAGGTGAGCTAGCACGAGCCGAAGACTTTTAGCCCTTGGTACATAATATAATATTATTTGAATTAATATTTATTTGGATTCATTTTGGACACTAAAAAAATGATTTATTAGTTTTAAACAAACGATTTATTTAATTTAATATATGATTCTTATCGATCCAACGAAATTTTATGTAATTGAAATAAGTACAAATTTAAATAAATGATTTCAAATTTGTTTATTTCAAATAAATATTTTGTTAATGTGAGAACTAAATATTCCATTTAACAAAGCAATTGTTTGAGTCAACTAAATCAAATTCAAATAAATATATTTAGCTAATTCAAGTAAATTTTTTTTTCAGTGTGAGTAAAGGTTCCATAAAAATTATGGTACACAAATAAACAGTTAACACAAAAAAAGACTTATACAAACCATATTGTTCCTTCAATGTACTGAAGGATTGGCAAACTATATCGCCATCCATTTTTTTGCGTTATTTAAAAATTTTAAATAAATTATACCACAAAACTTTATGAATACAATTTCATACCAAGTTAACACTCTTCTATTCTCAACGCTTTTAGAACGAAAACTGAAAGGCGATGAAGTTGTAATTGCGATACTCTACCATCTATCAGTGCGCGGCATGAATCATGTAATAATATCTTTAAATATTTTCTTTAAGAATACTATGTACAACAGGAAGTGCATTGTGATGATAATTTGTATAAAATGGCTACAGAAACGGATATATATACACAAATTAATTCAGACATTTTCTAAAAACAAAATATTTTTATTCCAAGAACCTCAAAAAATGAATCCGTCTTATTTCTAAAAAATAAATTATTTACTTTCTTTATTGAATAAATAAACAAATAAAATGCACATACAAGAATCCCTTTATAAAAAATTAATGTGTATTTTATTGTTGACAGTTTATTCGTTGTCTGATTGGCTAAGAAGATGCGTTCTTTTGTTTTTTTATTTGTTTTTGTTGACAACTCTAACCGTAGCTAACTAGGTAACGCAATCTCCGGCCGCATGATCTAGTAAATTATTAAAAATAACTGCTTTAAAAACACTTTTTATTGATATAATGAAGAAAGGAGGTAAGTTTTATCCCAAGCATCTCTTCAACTCTTCTTTCACCACTTCTTTCAAATAAATAAATAATCAAAATCTTTTCATAAATAGTTTCTGAATTCTGAATGTTATAAACTATTGTTATATTACTGTATAAATAATAAAAGTGGCTGTTATATAAGAAGATAAAAATATAATTAATTAGTCCTGCCGTATATCAGTAAATATAAGTAATTGCTACAAGATTTAAAAAGCTTCCTAAAATATTACATAATTACACAAACAATTTACATGCAGCTCAATATCTATTAAAACGTTAAAAATTAATTACAATTAAACTCATCTAAATGTTCATTTACATGAATGTTATAAAAAAGTATAATAAAAACATTTTCTCTAAGATTTTATTAATCAACTATTCAATTACAGAATCTCCACCACCTTTACCATCAACCAAAAACCACCGCGACATCCACCCACGCTGCCAACCAAAATCCAAAATCCATAAAGGTCCTCTATAAACCTCCTCTATAGAAGCAACGGCTTTGATAAGATTACAGCGCCTACGCCTCTCGGTACAAGTATATACACACTCCCAACAGCAGCAGCAGCAGCAGCAGACACATACGTGCTCGCCGAGCGTGAAAAGCAGTCGTGTGCCACGTCTGCGTAATCGCGAGCTTCCTATCACCGGCTTAGATCCCGCTCGCGCGCGCCCCAAGAGAGACAGAGACCGTAATTTCCTGCCAGAACGAGCGCGCGCGCGCGCCTTCTGCGTACATATATACTTTCAACGGAAAACGGGGAAAGGGAGCTAGCTGCACACGCGGCCGCAAGCTGAAAACGTCTTAAACTCACCTGTTGCGCGCTCGCTGGCGCTGGCGCGCGCGATCTGACGCTTTTCCTTTAATTTATGTCGAATTAGGAGGAGTGTGTAGAGGGGACAATGGCCCGGGAGCTATTTGCATTTCCGGGCTGCAGGTTTGACGGCTGATTAATCTGCGGCGCGCGAGGCGTTTAAAATTTCGAGGAGATGCGCGGGGAGATATCGGAAAAGTGTTTCGAGCGGCACGCGTACGGCTGGTTGCTCTGAATTTTATAGCTCTTTTATTTTTGGGTATCGTTGGGGTAGGATTGTTGGATTATATTTGTGGAGTTTATCATTTTGTAGGATGGTACTTTGAATGTGTTATGTGGAATTGTTTACATTTATGATGTACTGTATTGTATTAATAGTTATTAGATCGTGTGCTGTTCGAAAACTTTTATTTGTGTAATATTTTAATTAATTTTTAAGCTATGATTATCAATGTTTTTTAAGTCAAATTAATCTGAATGCAAAATTTTAAATCAATACTTCAATTTTACTTTTAACAATAATTGTTTTAACAATATCGATTTTTTAAATCAAGTGTAACGTTAATTTAAAAAATTAATTATATTAATATTTAAATTAAAATTAAAGTTTTAATAATTCTTTTGAAATTATATTATAAGAGCTAGTGTGTATGTAAAATGTAATTGATAAATACCATAAGATTTCTTATAATATTTTCTTTTAACTAATTATTTGCGGTCGTGATTAATGCGGGAGTCCCGAGTTATTGGTCCGAAATATCTATTAATAGATGAATACCTCACAATTCATAGTATCAAGTACGAGAGTGTCGATAAAGTGTTGAGTATACCAAGCATTTCTAAAAGTCAAATGAGTTAAAACACTGCTCGCCTGTATACACGTATGAATTACGTGATATTAAAACTTTAAAACATTGATTTTTTAAAATTAGCATTTCTTGTTTTTCAAAAAATTTGTTTGTGATTCATATTATTATTTTACATAATATTCTAGTTAAAAAACGAAGAACACTAATTTGGAATTAAATAAAAAAAAAACGTTTTGCAGACGCTTCGACTATATGTATTACATTACGTGCGTAAATTCACGATATTATTATAAAATTTTCTATGATTTGCGAGGTTCAAATTTTAATTTATATGTAGGTCACTTATATAAACATTCCTGAAGAATGTAAATCATGTTTTAAGAAATCATCTGATCTACAAAACTACTTTAATGAACATAAACTATAAATTAACATTGGACTTACTGGAAGCCACAATACAGGTAAACTAATTTGAAAAGAATAATAAAATTGCTAAAGAAGAGCATTTATGAAAAATATTACTAAATATTACTGCAAAATGCTCACAAAGTCAGAAAATAATCTTACACACATAACCAACGGATACCTTCGTAAAAGCCATCCATTAACCCAACAGCGCACCTAAATACACTCGAGTCGTCGCCGTTATCGCCAGACCCATAATGAAATTCGACTTCGTTCCAGTCCCATTCGAAATCGGAATCGCAACTGCGCGAATCCGGCGGCAAAACGACGAGCGGGTCGAAAAGGGCGAAGCCATCGTTACCCGAAAAATAGGGGCCGCTCAGACGGGCGCGCTCCGAGGGAAGAACAGTAGTAAAACAGCGCATATATATCCAACCCAGCCACGCGGCGAATCGAAAAACGAAAAAGAAAAAGCAAAAGAGAAAAAAAAAATAAAGGTTTCGGAACGGGCCTCCTTGGTCTTCTCCTTCAGCGGGCTTCTTCGTCTCTCTTTCTCCCCGGGGGAGAGAGGAGGGCTATGTCTTCTCGGCTCCGGGACGTCTTGCCCGATTTGCATATCCTGTAGGGCCGGTAATGCAGCTAGGAACTCGCGCGCGCCCGGGCGTTCGCCGCGAACTTTGTCTCTCTCTCGCTCTTTCTCCTTTTGGGTTATAACGGTCGTGTGCGCGCCCGCCGAATTGCTAATCGACTCCTGCGTGTGTCTTGCTCGCTCTCTGGGTAGTTTTGCGCGCGGTGTCTTGATTTATTATTCCGGAGGCGAGTGGCCGTGCGCGCGTAGACGCGCGCCAGACGCCGCGGGGTGGGATTTTGAGGAAAACTAATGAGAGGACAATTTGTTGGGTAATTATTGTAGTGCTGGATGTAGGTAGTGCACGATTGAAAAACTTTTGTTACATGAACAAAAGTGAATTAATGACATTGTTGAGTAAAGGACCATTTAATTGTGGAAAATGGTAACGTTTATTCCATCAATAATAAAAAGTAAAAAAATTACAGTTCACGTTAACTAATCGATCTTAAGCCTGATGCTACCTTGTGTACATCTTGAAAGTATTTTTTCTAACTTACAACATAAGTATAAAACAATTTCTTATCGCTCGGGCGTAAACTTCTCTCTATACCATTCCGAAACTTAGCACCTCTCAGCCACCATAAATCGCCCACGCGCCCCCCGTAAAAAAATCCTATCTCCGCTTCTGCCTTTGTCTTGTCCATACTGCATCCCAGAGCTGCAGCTCTCCCTCCGCTCTCTATATTTATTAGTAGTCTGCAGTCTGCAGAGCAAAAGCCACCTATAGATTAGTCCCATCTGTCCCTTTCGCCGAGCCACAGCCCATTAGCGCACGTACACTCGATTCCGATACACCCTGCATGCCTACGTATATGCGCGTATGCAGCACTTTTCTCCCCCTCTTTGCTCTGCCGAAAGAGCAGGGAGAGCAATCGCGTGCTATCAGAGCAAGAGAGCATGTGCAGACTCCCACGTGCAACCGACCAACGGCCGTTTTCGACTCTCTCTCTCTCTCGCTTGCTGTTTGTACGATGTGTATAAGGGTGCGTTTCGAGGGGTCAGGCGCGCGCGCGCGAGTAGTTTAAGGGCCACGCGAGCGCGAGGGCGAGGGCGCCGCCCCGAGACGACCCCCCTTGGCTCCGGCCGTGTCCCTTATGTAGCTGTATGGTAGCGGCGAGATCGCTTATATACGTGGAGTGTGGAGCTTTTTTCTCCGTGTTTCGCGCGCGGCTGCGGGCCGTTTCATTTTCGCCTGGCGGGAGGAGAGATGTGTGCTGGGGCTGGTTGAGGATGGTGGAAGGAGAGAGCGACTTTATGTTTATGGCGATTTCTTTTGATGATTTTTGTTGTTATATAGTGCTGGGAGTTTTTGTAGCTTTTAGAAAGAGCTTTTCTGCGACATTTTATGGATTGATTTGAGTAATAAATTTTTTGAGCGCAGCATGTGAGCAAATAAATGATAAATTTGAGCTGGAAAATGCGAACTAGAAAAACTCAAGCTTATAGATTTAAATATTTTTTTAATACTAATTGATGGATGTATTATAAATACGTTCAGCTTGTGTCATTAATACTTCATATTTGATTACTATTTTCATTGTGTATATATTATAAGAAAGTGTAACGACCTTCTTGAACCATTACCGTTCAACGTCCCAGTATCGCTGACATTGCGGATCATCGGTCTTCCCTGGGCCTCATCAAATTTCGAAAAAAAAGAGCAAACAGAACCGCAAAACACGCCCGAAGACCTACAAAATTCAAACGCATACGGTGTTGGGTTTTCTGGTTTCAGACCTCAAAATATTGACCGCGCCTTTGCTTCTATCGCTCGAAAAAAATCTCCACGCGGCTCCTCGACTTCTGTTATGTCGTCTCGTGTCGGAGATTTTTGTCTCTAGGTGCGTGCAGATTAGCGAGCGAAAGTTACGACTATGTTGGCACGTCAGCTGCTGCTGCGAGCGTGCCGGAGTTTCGTTAAAAGGGTTTCGCGCTTGGATGGCTTAATCCTAAGAAATTACCGTGAGCGGGGAATTTTAGTTCCGCGCGGTCGACACCTTTCGATTGATGGCCCCCGTCTTACCTTCGTGTTTCTTGTTTAGGAGTTTGAATAGTGCAACAAAGGTTTTTTTTTTATTCGGAAGTAGTTTTATTAATTGCGCTTAAACAATGAATTGATTATTGTTTATTTATAATGTTATACTTTTTACAAATGTAAATATACGTAATTTTCAGCATTTTTTTAACCTAACCGCCAATGGATCATATTATCCTAACATCTTTCGATGGAAATTCTCCCTTTTTCAAAAAGGGTAGCTCATAAAGGATCGTATAAGAAAAATATATCTAACCGTGTATAGGGCCCTTTTGATCGTTATTACTCTTTTTTCGCATGAAAAATCGTACATCATTTTTTTTAACTCTTTTTGTGACAACATCATCTTTTTATGGGTAAAACTATTAGAAGAAAAATAGTGACAAATGACAAAGTGAATTTGTTTTACTTTTAGTTTACGCAAATTTAATCTATATTAAATTTACCTTAAATACTTTTTATAGTTAATATTTAAAAAAAACATTAGTTCACATAAAATTTTTTCGTAATACTAAGCTTATTAATTGCCTCATATAATCTGCAAGAAAAAATTATCACTATTCATTGCATTGCTCAAGCATATAAACGCAACCTAATCTGTAAAAGGACTTCTATTTCCAATTTGATAATAAATAAATAAAAAAGTCAAGCAGATACGTTTGTTTACAAAAAAATAAAAATTAGCATCGAAAGAAACAAAGAGCCCAGGTCAGTAGGCGCGTTATTAGCCGTAATTGTACATAAGGACGCGGAAATTAAGAAACATATATTCATTTCTTGAGCCGGCCTTAGCCGGAGCGCGTCACGGTGGGGTAGGTTTCACCTGTTAAAAAACGCACCCGCAAGTAGCGCGCGCGCGCGCGGAAAGGGCAAACACATGGCGCGCCCGCGCCTTTTCTTTTTGAGTTTCCTATGCGCGCGGGTCGTTACACTCCCGGTCATTACCTGTGCCCTCGCGCGCGCGCGCGCGCACCTTATTTTTTCATGCGCGACACTCGCCTATGCGAGAGCCAACTTGCCGCATCCTGGAAGGGGCGCCAAACGTTTTTTTTTTCGTTTTTCGAGGCCTCGTGTGTTGTGTATGCAGCTCGTAAAAGCGAAAAGGTATTTCGTGTAAAATAGCTTGGTTTGAAGAATTTACAGGTGCATAGGGTCACTCGTAGCTGTGCGGTATCATAGAATTGAATTTTCAAATTTTAACAGGTTGCAGTTTCTTTAATTGTAGATAACTTGTTCTTGTACGCATTTATTTTTATTGATTTTTATCTATTATCGTTGAATTTTGACTAGTATGATCTAATCATTTAAATTTATTTGAAATAATTAGAAATAAATTTATTTAGAGCAAAATTAATCAGTATAGTAATCTCGAGGCTCTGCATTCTACCATTATACTTACAATTCGATTTTCAAGCTATTTTACTAATTCTCAGAAACTTTTGAGTGCAGAAGACGATAACAAATCCGACTTATCCACAAAACTTCATTTTCCCCAATCTCCCCATTACTTTTTATTAAGTTTATTAACAAACCAATAATAAAAATCCTCAACTACAAAAACACTCAAAACGATCTTACCACTTGCCCCCGCACAAAACCGCACCGCATCCCCACCTTCTCCAACACCACTCCTAAACAATAATAAAAAAAGAAAAAGCCTCCCCGCTTAACATCAACCATCCCACATCCACAATCGCGAAAAGCACCCTTCCACCTCTCCCCCCTCATTGTTCAACCCGCCACGCAATCACGGCTCATTTAGCCGCAGAACTCGCGCACGCGACTGCGCTCGCAGAAAGAATGAAAACTCAGTGCGCAGCGCGCGATTAAGTTGATTGACTCTCGTTTAATCGACACACAAAACGCCTGCAGACGCGCTATACGCACTCGCATATACATACTCGCACACACAGGTATATACATGCGCGCAGTATGAAAAAGGGGGAAATTTTCAAAGTCCAAGGGGAGCGCGCGCGGCAACTGCTATGTACATGCATATATAGGAGCGCCGAGGGGTGTGTTCGGCAGAGAGCGAGGGAGACGGATAGATGTCGGCGCGCAGGGGCTTATATATACAGTGCATTTTGTAACGGTGGCACGTGCCCGTTAGACCGCGCGCGCGCGCGCGCGCTCGCCCCGATACTTTTGGCTCTAACGGGGCGAGGAGAGAGAGAGCTCATTGAGAGAGAGACGGGGAGAGATCGAAGGCGCACTGGGCAGGCCCTAAAGGCTGAATGACAAGTACGTGCTGTGTATGTAAGGAAAACAATCCGGGATTCGCGAGGATCGCTGTTGATTTTCGCTACTTGAGCTTCAATGGGCTGGAGGGAGATGCAAGTACATGATGCGGTTGTTGATTTGGTGGGGAACTGAAAATGATTGCGATAAACAAATTGTTGCAAGGTGTATAATGCAATTTAGGAATCGTGTAACTTTTTTGTACGTTTTTTGGGTTTAACGATTTTGCGCTAGATTCAAGTAGCAACGAAGTGCATTGAACTACCGCAGCCAGTTCTAACATAAAGCGCACGAGCATTCCAATGTTATGCAAAACTATCTGTTATAGTCTCTCCGGCGCGCGGAGTACTCAAAAACGGCAAGAAACGACTATCTCCCAAAGCGAGGGTAAGAGGGAAGACAGTACAAGAGCGCGTATATGTATATATAGAGGCAAACGAGGGCAATGTGGGCATTATGATGTGCTCGGTGCGCTCGCCTTGCGCCGGCCGGGAATCGGAGATGATGTCTGTGCTGCGCGCGCGCGGCGGTCTTGCCGGGGCCCTGTCTTGCATTTGCATTTTTCTTTACAGTTGGGGTAACATTGTGCCAAATTTTGATTCCACGGACTTTTGTCGGGCCGAGGAGGGAGAGAGAAGGAGAGAGAGAGGGACAAGACGGGCCGTGTCGTCGTCGTGCAACGACTTTTAAATGGCACGAACCGTGTGGAACGGTGCACTCATTGTGACCTGCAGGGGGATTTAAATCCAGTCCCTTATTCTCCGGAGGAGGGTTTGTTGTTCGATCAATTACGTTTTGTGCGATATTTTTCGGTTACTTCGGCCGAGTTGCTTATTTTGCGATTAACGCTCGTTGAGTACTGGCCGAACTTGTTTGATTGTAGGTTTATCGATTTTTGAGGTTCTGCGCTGAGGGGGTGTGTGCTCGTTTTAATGATATAGTAAATTGCATGGTATTTTAAATTTAAGATAATAATATTGACACATGCTTTAAAATGTGCTAATTTATTTAATCATCGTTTAGTAATTTATTTTTGCTAATAAGAAAGCATCATGAATAGAACACTAAACTTTTTCAAGGCCTACTTTGGCTAAAATTAATGAACCGTATCGCAGAGTTTTATTTAAAGGTGCAGAAAAAACTATAAAGTGGATGAGTTATAAACAATTTTATATTAACAATTAAAATTAACTCTGTATGAGAAGTTCATCTATTAATTTTCTGAAATTTACTCCATAAAATAAGGAGTACGTTTTTCAATTTTCTGAAATTTATCCTTTAAAGGATTTTGACAACAGTTTA
The DNA here is from genome assembly GCA_900480035.1 of Eupelmus urozonus. Classification (NCBI taxonomy): domain Eukaryota; kingdom Metazoa; phylum Arthropoda; class Insecta; order Hymenoptera; family Eupelmidae; genus Eupelmus; species Eupelmus urozonus. The sequence continues at coordinate 13,651 of UELX01003490.1, read as the reverse complement.
CTCTTTAGCTTCTATTTGTCATAAGATATCCGAGTAAAAAGATGTACATATAGTCTAGATAAAAATCTAGCAAAAGTCCGGCAAAAGACTGGTCCTTAACGTTTAGAAATAATCTGGAGCATGATTCTGCAGTGATAAGTTCATTTTATCACCATAAGACGTCGTGATATACTAATTAGTCACTCTTTTATCACTGTAGAATCACCCCCCTGGATACGGTAACTACGCCAGGCTTTTCTTTTTCATTTAGAAATTTTTGTAAAAAAGTCCAGGCTTTTCCCAAACTTTTATTTATACTTTATAATTGGTATTTTCAGGGTTACTTTTAGTATTTAGAATAAAATAACTAACCCTATAAAGACATCAAATCTCGAAAAAGTTTGAAAAACAAGTTCAAGACTTTTTTTGAACCTTTTGAACAAAATAACCAGATCGAGATTTTTTTCGTCAAATTAAAATAAGAAAATTATATACTAGAATATTGTTCATAACACGAGACCATAAGGCTCTCTCTTAATAGCTCTTTTCATTTTTGTCAAAGAAGACTGTGGTCAAATTTCAGCAACATCCAAGACAGATGTTCTCGAATTACTAAAAACGCTTCACTAAAATAATAAAAATCATAGTGATATGTGTATCATTATATAGGAAAATTAAGATAATTGAATAGACTTTTAATTCTAATGTTTTTTATTTATCAATAAACTATATAGTTGATTTGATTCATTTCAGCACAGATGCAATAAAAAGCTAAAAAGCTGGTTACAAAAAAAAACAATAAAAAACTTCTCAATATGGTATACCCAGATAGTGATTTAAGCCAACATTAGCCATCAATCATTATCCTTTCACCACATTTTTTCAAAATCTTCAAACCAAACAAACTCATAAATTATTGAAAAAAATGTCGCATTCAATCCTTCATCTTTTCAACAAAACGTCCCAACCAGCCCAACGCGACATAAGGCGACCGCCTCAGAACCTATCCAACCATGAACCAATTATCGAAATAAAAAATGCAAAAAAGCGCGCTGAAGAAACGCTCGCATATACCTTCTCAAAAGAAACGAATCCATTAGCTTTCAATAGCGCACGTGGGCACAGACGCTTGGTCAATCACTGCGCCATATGCCTTAATAACTCCACGCATCCCTTTTTCTCTCTCTCTCTCTCCTCACCTCCTCCTTCTCCGCCGTCAAAACCCTTCGGCAGCCCGATAATAAGAACGAGAAAAGCCGCACGGGGCAGAAACGCGCTGGCGCGCGTGCTCGCATTATTCTCTGCCAGAAACAATGCGTCCGACATTCGCGCTTAGAGCTCTCAAAAGTCGAGGCTCGCCGGAGTCGTGATTTCTGGCTGAACGTCGAGTGTACATTGCGGTTGCGCCGTTTCTTATTATGCGCACGCTCCTTGGACTCGAAGAAGGCACGTATATGTATATACGCAGAGCGCCGCAGCGTGACGTGTCTTTGCCAATGTGCAATTCGCGCACAAAAGCCACCTCGCGTGCATATAGGTGTGTATGTGTGCATGGCCGCAAAACTTACGTAGTCGGAAAAAGAGAGAGAGGTAAGAGTGAAGGAGAGAGAAGAGGGGGGCAGACATATGAGCACACACATGGGGCGACAGCCGCCACCTGGCTCGGCCCGAGTTCAATACGCGCCACCCCTGTATGTATGCTTCTCTCTCTCTGTCGACGGGCGCGCGCCACCATACAACGGGTGTGCTTGAAGGTATGGATGAGTCGTTGGTTTTGGTTTTGGTATGGTTTTTTTCGTTTATTTTTGTGGTTTTTGGAAAAATTTGGTGGTTTAGGTAGGACTTGGATTTTTGGTGGTCGTATTGGTGTATCTTGAGCTGGTTAAATCCGACTAGAAGAGCCACTGTTCTCAATTGTATACCAACTTTTCGAAACATTTAATTTATTTAAAATCAAATACATAAATTTAGGTATTTTATCACATCATTCCAAAGCAATCATTGTCACTGTTCACCCAAACCCAAAACCACCCACCTCACCCCAACCAAAACCAACCAAGACCAACCCAAACCAACCGTCCCAATCCCTTTCTCCCATCCCACCCGGTGCATGAGCTCTCCGTCACTCCAACCCTCAGACTTGGCTCGTGCCGGGGCGCATTGTCGTGTGTGTATACGAATTTCGAAGTTCAGTGGTCGGGCGCGCGCCCGATACACACACACATACACACACCTCTCAGGGTGCACCGTACGCGCTCTTTGGCGGGCGGCACATAGGCACATGTGCGCGAAAAAAAAGGAGGGGTTGCGACGACGACGTCGAAGGCCCCGTGCGGAGACTCGGGGGCCCTGCATCTTTTTCGCGAGAGCCTGTCTCTCGAAACGGTTTTTTTTTGCGCGCGCGCAAGGCAGAAACTAATACACGCCGGGCGCATCTCGGGGCTGCAGTAGTACAACCGGACCTTTTCTTGAGGGGATGCGCCGAGAGGATAAGGAGGCGAGATTTCTTTTGGCGAAGGGAGATGCTGGGATATGCTTTGGGGGATGATTTTGCGCGAATATAAGAGCCTTTTGACGACGCTGACTGGCGAACGTGTCGTTGCAAGCGAGAGCCTGTGTATTTGAAAGCGAGAGGCCGTTGAGTGGCGCTTTTACTTTTGCGCGGATTCGTTTTTAAAGGAGGAGAGTCCAGTTTTGTATTGTTCTTTTAGCGGAGGAATACATAGTTTCGATGTTGGTGGGGCGGGATTGTTGTTGTGACAAAAGCATTGTTAACGTAAGAACGTGTTTGATGGAAATAGAAACTTGGGCTGTGAGAATTGTTTATTAAAATTTTTTTTTTGTAATTACCGTTTGAAAGATTGAATGTATTTATTAACGTCTGCTTGCTATTTAAATTTATAACATTTATCACTCTTTAGGTAGAGGCGCATCCATTAATCATTTATTTTTTATCCTAATCGGTACGGTAGCACTTTTTTATAGATCATACCATGAGAATTTTTTTTCGACATAAAAACATTCAAGTTCTCCATTTAAAGTAACAATAAAGAAAAAACTTTTGATCATGCAAGTAATGCAAAGTGGTAGAAAAAAAATCAAATCCGGTATGCATTTTTTTCCTGAATAAATTTGCTTTTGCAAAAGGCGACTACCTGAAAGGGTTAGAAATTCGTAGTAATGTTACGCGCGTCACCTAGGCGCTGAATTTAAATGCCTTCAGGTATTGGGCATACCGGATTTCTTACCGTGAGACTGCTCTGTTTTAAAAAAAGATTTCCATAACACTGAGCGCCGCGTAAAAACAAAATCGATCATTTTTACGGTTGTTAATCCCATGAGAAATATTCCTTACATGATTCTGCACTTACCGTCTTTCCTCAACAATCGCTCTAAACTATACAACAGAACCTCGTTCTAATCTTCATCAAACAAACCATCACACAACTCCAAAAAAGCCTGCATCCTCCAAATATCGCAAACTCATTATATTTCGCACAGGCGCGCCTCCATAGTTGCGCCCCTTCAATCAAGCTACCCTTATACGCTCCCATGCCCACTCATCCACGCCGGCATCGAACTCTCCCTATATCGCAGTACCAAGAGAGCAACTGCGCACTCACCGTCCGAATTCGTCATTAAGCCAGCCTGCGCGCCAATCGCCTATACATACACCAAAGCACACATACCCACACAGCCGCGCACAATCCAGGCACTATACCTAATCGATATATACACGCGGCAGATGCTTGCGGTACACGCATTAACGTTCCCTGCACGCTGCTTCCTTCTATCATTTTCATTCCGAGCCGCGCGCTGCACACCCCCACCTTTTCTATACGGACGCAGCGCCTGGACTATGTGCACACATTCAGGGTATATACGGGCCGATCCGACGCGCCGAGCGATATGATAGGACGTGTCAACAGTCGGGAAAGAGTTCGGCCCTTTGTGCCGGCGTGATTCGGTTCCCTGTTTGTGCAGCGGGGTACAGGATTTTTTTTCCGATCGCTTTGTTATATGGATTGTGTGTATGTATATGGGTTGGATTGGTTGGGAGGAGCGTAGAGAGGTAAATGACCGTATGTTGCGCTGATGTATCCCGTGGATGGGAGAAAATTATTCCTAAAGCTAATTGCACGGCGGAGTAGGGTCGTGTGTTTGCTCTCGTGCCAGACGCGCGCGGACTGTCGCAAGGAGATACGGGGAAGGCCGTTTTCTCTGGAAGAATTCAATTCGTGGTCTGGCTTATAAATTATACATAGAGTCTTTTGCGTCTCTGTGTACATAGGACTGACTCTTCGATACTTCTATTTTCGAACGTTGCCGTGTAAAAATGGAACATAGGATCGGTAAATTGCGGTGCATATGCGCTATCCGTTAAAAAAAGAAGTATAGCAGACACCAGCTGAATAAAAAAGGCAAATGCTTCTATTAATTAATTCCTGCTATTACGCTCCCCGCGCCTCAAGTGTATAAGTGCATTGACCGCATTTTCTCCCCTTGCCCGCAAAGTCGCCCTATTCCACAGGCACATTCGCTTGTAAATAACTTGGACGAATTAAAAATGCAGCTCATTACAGCAGCCGAGTCCGAATTAGTGCGCGCAGCGAGCATCGCGCGTCTGCTGGCCACTTGCCTGATCTCCTTAATGATCTCCCCCTCGCGTCTGCTTTTCCGCATTTATAAAGAAGTAGGAAATTGTAGGCCTCGGGGCCCTCGTAGATTAAGGCGCTGCCCGCCGCGAGGGGAAAAAAGGCGCGAGATAGGGCGCTCTCTTTTTCTGTGGCGAAGGATAAGAGAAAGGAGAGAGAGAGAGTCGGTGACAGACTTCCGGAGGAAGTCGGACCCGCGAGCCGTGACCCGCACACACCCCGGTGCGTAGCCTTGCATAACGTTAACGAAAAATGTTGGTTGGGGGATTAAACGTATGGATAGGTGTAAGGCTGAGGGATAGAAGGAGAGCGCGGGGTCTACGTTGTGTTCATTGTCTTATGGGAGAAGGGTAGGGTGTGTATAGGTATGCGGGTATATGTCGATGATAGGAGGACGCGGTGAGAAGGTGTTAAGGAGATTTACATTTTTGAAGGTTGCGGGCGCTTAAGTAAGTGGACATATCCTTTTGGAGTAGTGGTTTGGCAGAAATATCGAAGTGGTGGGTTGAGAGGTACAAACGATTTGGTGTTTTAACATGTGTATTTCGAAAAGTTACTGTAAGAACTGATGTTAACTTTTGTAGTTTTTAATTAAATTAAGTAAGCACTTTGTCGCATACAGTGCCTCATTCTCATGCATAGAACATTTTAACTTTTTTGGTTTTAGTGAAACCCAAACTTTCAAAAGATGTAAAATTTCTAAACAAGCAAAAACTGTGAATCAATGATGACTGATTAGATCTTATAGAACTTAAGTGCTTAAATAAGCTTGAAAAAATACAGGTTTCATGTTAAGATTCATTGTACTTTTTCAGAGCTATTAATCTATGTGGACCCTACCGATACCATTTGATTGTAATATAGATTAAAAAATTGTAAATATAAAATATTTTAGTCAGTAGATAATTCTTTAAATCCGTGTAAAATAATAATTTACATTTACCATCCAGCGTATTATAACACAGTAAAAACAAAATATCTTTTATATGACCATGCAACAATTTCAATAATTAAAGAAGAACACAACCAATATTAAACGTATTACAATAATCAAAACAAAATCAGACATATCCAACATTAAAAAATACAAAGCAAACAAATCAATGCCGAGCGCTATCTCGTTACACAAAGAAACGGAAGCAAAAAAGAGAGCATCGCGCGCGCCAAAACCATACTTACACACACACACCCACCCCGCTGCTCAAGCCCTCCTTCAACTCTTCCTTTCCGGCGACGTTTTAATTTCCTCAACGCGCAAAGCCGACTACACTATATACACTCCCTATACTAAATCCACGCGCGTAACGTCCTCGCAGACCCACACCCCGCAGGCTCGCATCCTTCTCGATTCTATAATAAAACGTAAAAGTCGAAAGGAAGCCTTATCCGTGCAAATGCGGCGCTTCCGGGGGGCGCCGGCGTGATCCTCCCCCTCGTGCCGATGAATCCCGCCAAGTCGCGCGTGCACGCGCCCTCGCTCTCTTTCTTTACATTCATCCATCCGCGCGTTTCATCGTTGCCGCCTCGCCCTCTCGTCCTTACGTGTGTCTTGTATACGAGGCGCTCCTCTTCTTTTTTCGAAGAGCGCGCGTCTTGCGCCCTATTTATCGTCGCGGTGCTGTCTTCCTCCTTGAAGGCGCTTTATAAATAGCGCGTGATTCCCCCGTGTGGCTGCGAGTATGGAGAGGGTATTTTAAAACCTGGGCTATGATTGTTAATGTTCTTTGAGAGGGCTGCGCGCGAGGGAGATTTATGGTGGCTGAGAGTGATGTTGGGTGTTTGAATAATATTTAGCGATAGATGATGATGAGGAGATGCAGTTGGTCTTGGTTTAGCGTTTTAATGTTTTTATTTTAGTTATTTGCTTAAAAGTTGTAAATAATGATCTTTTTGAAAGTTTGTGATTTTCTATATTTAAGTTTATTACAACGTATAAACATTATTAAATCTATTTTACACTGAAAACAATATTAATGTTATAAGACAATTAAAGTTATTCCTTTTTATGGTATATAAATCGATTTTCTATTCATTTTTATTTCCATTCAAATCGCAATTAAAGTATACGAAATATAGATCATCCGAATACTTACCAAAATTTATTACTCACCAACAAGAAAATCAGTTCAACACAGCAAACACATCCCAACAGAAAACGCATTACCGCATCTCTCGCACCTATAAAGCCATAAATCCCCCGAACAATATCAACATATAATTCGATTACCCCCGCGCCTTTCCGGAAAACCTCACCGTGAAAGACACGAGACCCAAGCGGTATTAATAGGCGCGGCGCTCCGTGTTTATACGAATCGTCGCGTGTACGATCCACGGGGGCAATGCCTTTTTCTTCTTGCTCTCTCCCCCTCACTATTTTTGGACTTTAACCGTTTTCCTCGGGCCTCTCTTCGCGCGCGTATCCGGCTTCCGGCGCGCAGGCCGCGTGAAATTAATGCGCGGCCTTCGTGTATGTATAGCAACGAGTAAGTAGAGCGAGAGCGCAGCCTGATGATGATAAGGGGACGCGTGCGCTTTCTGTGTATGTATTTTCGTGCAGAAGAAAGAATCTGACGACGAGCCCCCGAGGCTGTTGCGAGAGTTTTATAGCTTTTCGTGGATGGCTGTCCTTGCCCTTGTCGCTGCTTCTCGATCTGCCTTCGGGGAATCGTTAGCGGGAGATGGAGTTTAATGTATTCTTTCGGGGTGGAACGTTGCTCTGGGTTAAGGTTGGCTTTTATAGGGAGAGTGTTGTTAATTTATCTTGCTGGATGGATCTGTATTTCGCAATTAAGGCTTGCGATAACGTAATGTGTTATGTATTATTATTTATCTATTAAATTTTAATTGTAAATTTGTTGATACAAAATTCTTTGATAAATTGCCGTTTATTATGATCTATTAGTTTATAATAATAGAAAATCGAACCCTAAGCTACGCGGATCGAAATTAATGTAAATGTATTTAACTTTAACATAAATTAAAAAATATATATTCATCTTTATGAAATTTCATTTCATTATTACGAAATTTTGGTATTAGCAAATTCTTACTCGACTAGAATCTAAGTTTACCTGATGATGATCACGAAATAAATATTACATTTACTTTTTTTGTACTCTTTTGAACGTTATGATTATACTATGACATTTTCAATAACTCACAATTTGAATTTTATCTGCCTTCTAATATCCATTTCTTTTTAGGGAAATCAATAAATGAAATATCTTTTATTTAATAATACTAATTGATCTTGATCATTCTTCCTTCAATAATTAAGAAAATCATGAAATATGAACGATAATCTAAAAGTAACATAATCTTGATTGTGTATAGTTTCAAAAGATAATTTTAATTGTATAAAAGACAAAACAATTTTCAATAAAGTACCAAAATTTAGATATATAATATTATAATACATACAAGTTTTCAAATGAAATATATACTTATTTACAGGCCTTATGAATGCAATTTTAAGCAAATGTATAGAAAATCGGTTAACCGCTGAAGTCATAATAAAGTCGCAATAATTTATAACATGTATATACTATCGTCTTTAATACGTGAGCTGAATACTCTTCATATAAGTAGCTAAAAATCTTTACAAAAGATTTATGACCAATAAATCATCAAAAAAAATTATTTTCCTCGCACGACTGAAATAATTATCAACAATTGCACAAAAGCGACCGTTGACAACTTTATCTACATTTGTTTCCCCGTTTCACGTCTCAATCTCAGTCGGTAAACGATAAGAATGGAACCGAGAGTGGATGCGAGGATCTTTGAAAGAATCGACAAGGGAGATTTTTCTTTCTCGGCCCTCTCGTCCGTTCAATCTCTTCACCGGTCGAGCATCTTTGCCATCTCAGAGATCGTCTGAGCTGTAAAGAAAAGCGCGGGAAACCTCTTTTCTCGAGAAGCTTCGGAAAACTGCCGCACTACATTTGGCTCTTTAAAGATTTGATTTTTTTGTGAAGTAGTAGTTAAAGTGTATAAAATGAAAAAGAAAAAACAATATAAATAACTTTATTTTTTCTTATTCATTTAGATGTTTTTTTTTTCTTTTGTTCATTCAAGTTTTTTAACTATTTTTAAAATAAAAAATGTAACTAGTCAAAAAATTTAATAATCTTTCTTGTCAAGAAATTCGACTATAATCGAATCGCGCCCCTTCATTTTTACACGAAAACTTGCATTTTCCAGAAAAACTAACAGAAGCTTTGCATTAATCTCAACCGTTGTGAAGTAATTTAAAATTCCTTACAAATTTTGAAATCTTTATGATTTCCTTCTTTGTTGATTAAAATTAATGAAGTCGGGCATTCATTAAAAATCGACGACAGACTGACAACATATTTTGTCAAGAAAACCCACCAAAAATAGTCTGCTTATTTATACCATATGTTAGTAATCACACGTGTGTGCAGCTCGAATACTAGATTCTCCTAGGCTGGAGCAACGTGTGTGTACACTGCGAGCGCTGTGGGAAATATGTAAACATCTTTTCCCTTTCGCCGCCAGAGACACAGGGCGATGCACCCTAAGAGAGCGTTTTCCCCCTTTTTTCGTAATTTTCATATGTCTCTTACCTACTGCTACAGTTTTTTTCTTATAATCAGAAGCCCAGCATCTATGTTTGACTGCGTTTCAGTTCTCATGACTTTTTTTTAATAAAGAAAACACTTGACCGTAATTCTAAAAAGTTTTTCCAAAGAAGACGATATTTTCTTTTCGTATAATTCTATATTTAAACATGATGATACTCATAACTTATGAACATTATCCATATGCTCAAATTGTACAAACTGTATCAAAGAATTGTAATACACTGATGAATATTGCAAAATTAATTGTTGATAATATGAATAAAATAATATTGATAAAATAGATTATAAATAATTTTTCGTGAAATTAAATATTTGAACACTAATAAGAATATTCTACACTTAGGAGCTCTTTAAAATATAATTGCCAATTCCAATACTTGAATACCGGTTCTTCTGCATAAAATGAATACTTTCTTATCCTTTAACGAATAGAATGATCTAGTTGCCAAATTTAAATGTCATGAATATTTTTTGTTATCTTCTTAAGAGGCCGTTGAGTCTTATAGTTAGTGACAAATACGAGAACTCATTTAATTTCTAATTTTAAAATAAGATTTTATTATTTTGTTACAAAATTATAACAAGCGACGAGCTATTGTTTCAACAGAAAAATTTTCTCCAATTATAAAAGTTACTTAATTTATAATTAATTTTATAGTAATAAAAAAGTTTTCACATACATTTGAAAGTATAATTACTTTTGTAAATAATTTGAAATATTATATTAGCTAAGATAAAGATTTAGAAGTGTATTTAAAAATGAATCTATACATAAACTCTTTCCACACACACATATTCATGAATCAATCTAACCCTTTGTCATCTCTCAAAAGGCGTTGAAAACCTTTCATTCCAATGATCATATGTTAATGATCAATACGTTAAACCTCATCTTCACATCTCATCTCATGCTCGGCGCTTAAAGTGCCAGTCCCCAAGATTTCAAGTACCTACGTGTACAGAACTGAAAATCATTAGTAGCCCCTTAAGAACAGCGACTATAGTCAGCTGATTGCTTGACCCCGACTCAGGCATACGGACACCCCACAAAGTGTCTCCTCGCTCTCTCCCTTGCTCTTTCCCTCTCGCTCTTTCTAGTGGCTTAAGATTTACGGCTCGCAAGCGTGGCTTGGAACGCATCTCTCACGTGTCTGGCATATGCAAGACGCGACCAACGCGACCGCGAAAGCTCTCCTGCCATGAACCCGTACCTCTCCGAGTCCAGCCACACACACAGCTCTGGGGGCGATGCGGCAAGGCCCCTCGGTCCGTTTTCTCGGCTCGTTTCTCTCCGTCAAAGGGGCTGCCCGTTGGAATATGATGCAAATTTTCGCTCTGACTTTCGATTAGGCTAATCGTCCCGGGCGCTGCTACTGCTGGCGTTAATGATGCGTTGTGGTAGAGGGAAAATAGAAATTTTTTTTCGCTGTGGTCGAAAATGGGATTTTTAATGAGTTGGGCAGTGGCAAAAAAAGTACGTGACAGTGTTGTGAAGAATCTTTTTGCATGATATGAAGCACCTAGATTGAGATTGCAGTGACTTGCAATTTGTGCGATGTTTAATAATGTTTTGTATTATACGTTGTCCCATCGTCATCCATTATTTGAATATAAAGAGTGTCAGCAAGTTTTTGTTTAGATGCTTTTTATTTTATGTTGTGATGTATGTGGGCTCGGGCTTGCATGCATTTGAGAGCGTCCGTTTAACGAGAAAGTAATACAAATTAAGATTTATGCAAATTTTTATGTATTGATACTTGGTTATTATAACTAAAAATCTGAAATAAAAAAATTCTTAAAAGAAAAATGAACTGACTTCGAAAAATGTATTAAATAATATGAAATAATTGATAAAAATTATGAGTAACCGATCAAAATCGGTTTCAAGTTGGTATTTCAAAGTACAATTTCAAGAAAAAGAAGTGAAATAGAAAAAAACAATAAACAAAAAATGGCGACCGTAGGGATATTGTATGCAAGACTACAGTAAGCACTTCTCTTTGTTCATGCATCCACATTAGAGTATATAATGAAACAAGGATATGTTTGAAATATTGCAGCTCTATCTTTATAAATTTCTGAAAATTTTCAAAATATTTTTGTATTAAAATTTAATTTCAAATTTAGAAATAAATTATTGTTCAAAAGACTCTTGTTCAAAGATTTTTAGTAACACTTTCTCCATGAGGATAAGTACCTAAATTTATCAGTATCACAACTTTTATATTGAGTAAAAAGTTATTTTGATTTAACGTAAAAATTTTAATTTATTCTCATAATTTATTAAATTTTTGTCACCTAACTAAATGAATTATTCAATGTTGATAATATTTTATTTAAAATATGTTTTCTTTTAGAAAATAAATCTTTTAAAATATAAGATAAGTTAGAAATATTCAAAACTGTAAATGCAAAGTAATTGAATACACTAGTAATATAATGTCAAAAAATATTCATTCATAATATTATCTGTTTGCTGAGTTTTTAGCTCTTCTAAAAATTGTTAAAATAAAAACAACATTACAGAAAGATGATTAAAATTATTTTAGTAATATTTTTTACTCTCACTAGTTCTTGTTTGACATTACTGTTAAAAAAAAGTATAGAAGATGTTTTACAAAGTGGACTTGTGAAAATAGCGGACGAAGATATGCCAAAGAGAGTAAGGACAGTGGAAGAACTTGAAAGTAGAAAAGGTGAATGTGTCGCTCTTGATTTTGTAAGTATATTTTTACACTATCTTTTATTTATCGTCAAAATCAGCAATTTACTATTAAAATACTGCATATTATTATTCACATTAATGCATACTTCAAAATACAAGTTCTGTTTTTCTTTTAAAACCAATAAATAATTACAAATTTTTTATTTTGCTTAATTTTTATCATTGGTACTGTGCAGATTGGTATTGTTGATCAATATGGGTACACAGCAGAAGAATATAATGTAACAACTCCAGATGGTTACATTCTAACAATACACAGAGTTAGTGGTAGTCCATTGAATCCAAAAGTTGATGGAAAACCTGTAGTATTTTTGAATCATGGTCTATTGACAGATTCTGATTTTTATGTTCTTGGTGGAGCTGATCACGATCTTGGTAATGCTATGATAAATTATAAAATTATTTATAACATGTAATATTTAACTTCCATGTGATTTTTAGTATCTCCCTTTATCCCCACGCTCATTTGACCTTTTCTCTTGTAAACAAAATTTTTAATTATTATAATTTTTTATTACATAGTATATTTAATGGCTGATAAGGGATATGATGTTTGGATTGGAAACGTCAGAGGTACCACTTATTCCCGTGCACATGTTAATTATTCACATTCGGATCCTGAGTTCTGGGATTTTAGGTATACTAATCAAATTAATGAATACGTTAAAATATAATATAATGAACTCGTATTCAATTAACTTTTACGTTTAATTTTATAATATAAAAGCTTATATTTTCTAATTATTCATTGTATTTCAAAACAGCTTGGACGATCAAGCCTTAACTGATACACCTGCATTTATAGATTTTATTTTGGAAGAAACAGGACAAGATAAACTTACCTACATAGGGTACTCAATGGGCACAACAGAAAGTTATATGTTACTATCTTCCAAACCTGAATATAATGATAAAGTAAATCTTTTAATTAGTATTGCACCAGTAGTTTATTTTTCTCCACCGATAAATGGTGCGTTAAAAGCTCTTATTAAAATCGTAACAGTGAGTTATATTTATTTATTATGTTCAAAAATTATAACATTTAATGTGTTTAAGCTTGTGATACATTTGCTATAATAACATCTATGTTATTTTTGCAAATGTATGTTGCTCTAGCTTAATATGCATTAAATTAGAACATTGTTTTATTGTAGGAAGCTACGACAAAAATGTCAATGTACGAAGTATTACCTCAAGCCTGCATGATAGGAACAGTAGGAGATGTATTTTGCAGTGCCCCTGAGCCAAATCTTTGCTGTCCTTTTGTTGATATGTTTGGTCAATCTGATAAAATGAATATTGTAAGTTTAATCTTTAATTAAGGTTTTATCTCTCTTGAATTATGACTGACGGGACATAAAACGATTACATTTAACTAATTTACAGACATGATAAAACATGTTTTTGTTTTAGTCCTATACTCTCCCGAAATATATGAAACACTTTCCAGCTGGTGTATGTTATCGTGCGATAGAACAATACAACCAAATGATTGAAACTCGTGGTAAGAATTTCACTATATTTTTGTATCATATACATTTATTATTATATACAAGGTATACCAAAAGAAAAAGATACCCCTAACCCTGGTAGAAAATAGACGAGTTGAAAATGGCCAATCGTCAGTTTATCACCATCTTCAAAAGGTTAATTTTTAGCCTATAAACTGATGAAAAACTGATGAA
>UELX01003489.1:0-23056 GCA_900480035.1 Eupelmus urozonus | reverse complement strand
GGTACCTAGCCAGGATTTGAACCCGGGACCTTCCGTTCAGAAGGCCGAGCTCTTACCCATGAGCCACCGCGGCTCTAAATACATAAAATTAAACTAAAAGAAACAAACTTTCATTTGCTTTTTCCAGAATAAAAATATTCTTCTTCCCTTAAAAGTTATAACAGTTTACAGTTAGAGATAAAAAATATACAAAATAACTCGAAAATAACGAATAAAATTGGAGCTACAATTTCGGTACATTTTCGTTGTTTAACTTTGAACAGTTATAATTTTTTAATGCGAAGTAGAATATTTTAATTCTGCAGAAAGCAAATGACAGTTTGACTCTTTTACTTTAATTTTATGTATTTACAAATACATACAAGTTTTTTCCCAAAAAACATATCCCAAAGTTTGAGCAAAATCCGTGATCTGGAACCCTGACCCTCTCCTAGTTAGTGTGCTGATTGGCTGAAGACTTCCGTCCTTAAATGCCCCCTACTGGCCAGATTTAGTCATCTTCAAAATTTTTACAAAACCTTGTTTTCCAGGAGCCCATCTATGTGGGAAAGAGATATATAATACTTTCTTTGTTAATATAAAGGTTTTCTTTTTATATATTAAAGCTAAGTTAATAAAAATGACTGCAGAAAAACTACCTAATTTAGTATCTGAACGAAATCTAAAAAAATACCTGTTGAAATTTACATAAGCATTTTGTATATAGATGCGATTCCACGAACAACTGTATACTATAAGTCATAACTCAATTCGTACCATTTGAAAAACTCACAAAATACTTTTGAAATGTTTATAATCATAAGAATGTTGATAGAATGTTAAAAATACTTAAAAATAGCTGATTACTTGTACGTTCAGGAGTAGACTTAAAAAACTCATAGGTAAAAATATAAAGTACGACAGTGATGCTATTCTACTGCGTTTGGCAGCCTCGCCAGAATAGAGAAAATTGAAAAAGTTAAGTTCACGCGGCCGCCAAAGAAAAAACACCAATGCATTTTGCAGTAGCGGTAGGCCACATTTACGTAGTAATCTTTGTAAAACTCTGAATATTAATGTTAAAAGCAAGCAAAGTCTTACGTTTTTAGAAAATCAAGATTCTATTGAAAAAAGTTGTGAATGCAAAAGTGATCAACTCAAAAGACTGGAATGCACCAAGCACAGCCGTTGAAAATTTTTAACGAGCTGATGCAAAACTAAGGATGTGGATTTCGTTGGAAACATAAATAGTCTAAAGATCAAATTGTAAATGTACTTTAATTTCTCTTTTTAAATCTTAATTTAATTTTAGATCTACTATAATGATTGTGTAATGTTTATGCAAAAAAGTGTACATTTATTTAGAACGCAATTTTATGTTACAGGTTCACTTACTCTTAAATTATGATGCTGATATTAATTTTAAATTTGAAGATGGATGTTTTCCTATACATTATGCAGTAGCTACCGGAAGTCCATTGATGGTCAAGCTGCTGCTAAGCATAGGAGCATTTGATAATCAAAAATCGAAAAGTAGAAATATTGGTTTACATTTGCTTGCAGAAGGGAGTTGATAAAAGTTATCAATATTCTTCTAGATTTCAATACAAATATCATTATCAAAAAGTAATGAGGACCCTGTAACTCTGGAATCAATAATTGAAGCACATAGCAAAACTGTTAGCGAACAATGCCTTAGTAGAAAAATAAAATCAGAAAATTTTTAATGGAGACTTGAAATAAAAATAATTTTATAAGCAATGCTGTATGAAAATATAAAAAATGAAGAATATATATGTATAAAATAAAATAGCGTTTCTCTATTATTAACTTTGAGAATTAAAGAGGAACTAGCAGCGTTATTAAAAAATAATGAAATAGTTGCTGTGATTGGAAATAATGACCTCACAAAAGAATTTTCAGTATTCATTTATATTAAAAAAAAAATATGCTATCGCTAAAGAATGAAGAGTTTTTGTTTTCATTAGAAAGCAAATTGAATTCATCACTTGATTTATTTATATCAGAAGCAATCGTAAATAACATAGTAAGTTACTTGAAATCTGAAGATTTCAATGCAAATTAAATTTTTTTCCAATTACTACTATTCATTATGGTCTATTTTTTTTAAGTATTAATAAGAATTCACGTTACTATTGCACAGAATATTGTAAGTATTGCACAATTAAGTAAACTATCAAAAAATAATTAAGTCACAAAAACTTAGGCCTTATCATAGCATGTACATTAACAACTAGATCTTGACTTCGTAATAATTGGCAATTTTATAATATCTAACTACTATTGCTTTATTTACCCTATTTACGTCTCTTTAATACCTAATACTACACGTTATATCACACTAATTTTTTCCATTCGCATCCTTACCTGTCGTGTACCTATTGTCCGCTAACCAAGTAAATTGATATCGCTTCAGGTGGAAAAACCAATTACGGTAAACGCAGCGACGATTATGATGCCTCTTGTGCGCTTCGACTATACTCGGCTCAATTTATCTTATTTCCCCGTCTTTCTCCGCGAGGCGCGGCCTTTACAATGTCGCTAAACACGTGGGGCTTTTTTCGTGCCAATGTCACGCGCGCTGCAGCAGCGCGGCTATTGTTCAACGTCTCGGAATCTCGTGGAGGCGATTTGTCCGAGACGCGAGTAATTTGAATGAAATTGACACGAGCTCTGCGGTTAAAGTCGATCAGAATGTCTAATCCATGGTGAATTTCACTTTTTTTCTCTACCTATTTCTCTCTCCACTTTTTCCACGTTTTATTTTCGATTATTCAGTTTTGTGACTTTTTTAAATATTCATATGGGTCGAAAAAAAGGCATAATGATTATTTAAACATTTCATAAAATTACTACTTCAATTAATTATAAAAGATACATGAATCAATTAACAACAAAACTTTAACAAAATCTTCTCAACCCTTTCATCTCTTATTTCAATATTCAACACACCGCGCTTTTGACTTCCAGCTCTTGATTCGTCATTTCCCTAAGAAATTCAATAACGCAAACAAGAAGTACTCCTCTATTTATTCAAGTAGCGCAAGTTCAGAAAATCATCTCCGCCGTCCCAGACTCCCAGCTGGGAACGGAGCCGTCAGACTTCTTTGATAGCGCGGCTGAAGTAAAATTAGCCTAAAAGCCTGCGTTGTCACCCGCGTATTTGCATCGGCATGCGCGATTGGTGCGCTCTACTCTCTACCCTCCTCACGCTTCATACAGCTATACTGCCAATGTAGCTCGTTTCCTCCCTTTAGAGCGTGCTCTTGCTGGCTTATTGTTCTTTGGAAAATGGCGAAATGTAATTTCGCGAAGAGCGCTTTTAAATTGACTCTCGTTTCCCGCGTGTTTCTCGCTGCATGCGCGGGTTATGGACCTAACTGGAAAGCAGGAGAAAAAAAAACGAGCTTGCGAGCGCAGCTTCCAGAACGGAAAAGAGCCAGGGGCGAGCTTTGCTCAGGGGAAAAATTGTTACATTTTTGGATTTGTTGGAGCTTGAAGTTTCTAGGCCATTTTCCAGTTTTGAAGCTAATAGGCTTAGCTTCAACAACAACAATAGCTTTTTGTGTGTTTGGAAGAGGTTTTTGTAGGTAGGTTTTAGACAATTACATTTTTGTTTGGATGGACTGTATTTATGATTTGCATTTGAAATGCTGTAGTCATGTGAGACAATACTTTTTTCTGTTGTTTTGTAATGTCATTTTGGCATGTAACTTTGTGAGTAAATACATAGGCCTTGAATATATATTAACTTTTTTGTTTATTCATAAAGTTATTAGCTTCTAATTTAAAGTAAGAAAAAACTTATTTTCGAATTCATTTTCCAAGGTTGTATACTATTTAATTTACAGGAACAATAAGTACATAATTTATATTAACAAGTTTATTCTTAATTTTCATCATTGTTGATTTATAAACTGTTTAATAAAGTTTTTGCAATATTTACAGTTTAATATCAAATAAATATTGTATTTTACGATAAGTAATGTTTCAAAAGAAGCATTGAATTTATATTTTAATCCAATTTATATCAAAACCACTCACCTTGTACACTTCAGAATTTAACTCGTTTAAATATTATTCTTGAAGCTTGAAGTTGGTTGAAGATTTGTTATTTTCTATTCACCGAAGATCAAACGATATACGAATAAATTTTTCAAATATAATTGATTATTAAATTCTTGAAATAAAATTAGACTGTATAAATGAATTTACATGATTCATTGTAAGAGCAAAAATGAATTCCAACCTTGATACTTTATCCATATCAATCGCTATTATTAACTTGATATATTAGAGGTAAAATTTCATTCTTTTCAAAGATGCATTAAGTCTTAAGTACTTTAAATGTAATTAATGCATCAAAGCTCAGAAAAATCGATAAATGCAACACCTATAATATAAATATATGTTCATTTAAGGATTTTAAAATACATTACATTATTGCATCTCTGACATACTTGTTTCTTGTAAAATATTGGGTCTTATTTATTTAACCAATGTGATGTTAGGTAAAAAAGAGAAAATTGCATTACTACAATAAGTAGGACATTTTTCATGATTCGCTGGATGGATTATTTCAGAAATTTAAAAAAAATGAAACACGTAAACGTAAATAAATTATTGATCTACAAATTTTTAATATTGAAGTTTTGAGGAAATAAAACAAACCAAAAACAAGAATAGATTTTTGATGAATTTTAAGAACAAATTTTCAATAGTAATTATTTTTGTATTTTCGGATAATATATTTTATTAAAAGTATTATTCACTTTCTATTCAAAAAGAAATTGCATTTTTCTTATTGCTTAGACGTACGTCACTTGCATACAATTGTTTGAAATTATCTTTGAATGAATATGACACTTCATTATATAAATTCTTTTAGATGTTTCTTATACAATGAAATTATTAAATTTTCCTATATTAATGTAGCTGATCCGAATAGTAATGTATTGAATTGTCATATAGTTCAATTTTTGAAAAGTTTTAAAGAAAATATATTTTAAGCATAATATTTACTTAACTTTTTTACTAGAATATCTCCTGCAATTCAAAAGCTTTTTCTATTTACTGTAACTGTTATTTTACCTATAGCAATTAAAAATTTTCTCTATAAATTCATAGGATAATAAGACCACTACTGTTCATACGTTATATTTAGATCGTTAGTGAGAAATATTTGTAAAGTTAGTGGATGTAGCAAGAATATCCGTATAATTTTGTTTTAATTAAACCAAGTTATAACAATAAGCAATGTTATAACAAAGACACTTTTCATTTGATAACAAATATTAGTAAAGTAGCTTAAATCATTATTGCACTTTACAACAAATTGAGGGCATAAGTCTCATATATTGGTTGAAAATGTTAGAAATAGCTTCAATTAGAAAAGTTAATTCGACATAATGTGGAACTTGTTTCGAACTGTAACGTTTTTTCTCCCCTCATCAAATTAATGGTTTAGCGTTGTAATTTTCAAATTAATCAGCCCACTTTTATCTATATAAGTCTTACAGTTATTTCGTGAAAGCATCATAACGGTTTCGCGGTAATTGATAAAAGTTCAGCGGTTTTCGTCTGGGCTTTTACTGCGTAAAAGCAACCCTTCACGTTTATTTGCTCTGCAGTAAACCCACGCGGAAACACATACCGAGTAAAACTGCCGAGAGGCGCAAAATTCAAATGTACGTACTTGTATGTATACGAGAAGCCACTGCTAGTTATTCTCCGAGTTATCGCTGCCAACCTGTTAATTTCTATTAAAAATACTTCTGGCGTTACTTTACAAAATTAAAACACGAATTATGGTATCTTATTTAGAAAATTATCATGAAACATTTATATGTTTAAATGGATTTTAATGTTTTTACTAATTCTTCAATTTGTAAATCGTTGGCATGAATGAAAAAGAATATTATTCAAATACCTACTTATATTAAGAAGTATAATTTCACAACTTTCCAAAGAAAAATATATTGATAAACTTATAGTAATAAAATTATACAACTCAATTATTGCGGGAAAATAATATCACCGCAATAATCACCAAAAATAATTAGTCTTTATTGCTTTAAGCTTTTCCGTCTCTTCTAATTTCTTTAAAGTTCTAAATTTACGTGTTTTTCTTTCGAATCTAAGTTTATATTTGCCTCGATTCAAAACGTCTTTTATAAGCCAATTAAACTGTATTTTTTTCCTCATCAAGTAACAAAACTGATGTGTTCCCAAACTTTCTAAAATAAAAAAAAAAATTTACAGTAAAATTTAGACAAGCATGAATTTTATACTTTTAATTTTCGCATTAATAATAATCAAAATTTAGAAAAATTTAAAATTGTTTATTAATTATTCAAAGATGTGCTTTATCATATTTATTATAGCAAAGCTACTTCGATATGAGCTTTAAATACTTTACTAGCATACTAAGGGTAGAATAATTTCGTTGCACGAATAGAGGGCATCTATCGATCTCTCTACAAGAGGATAGTGATTCACAAGGACTAATTTTGGCTCCCATCGGATCTGTATTCGCCGAGGTGAGACTCTGAATCTTGAATTTCGGGTACTGTTCGCAATACGACCTAACGAATCCCTTTTGCCAATATTACACGCTACAATTCCCGTATTGATATCGGAACTGCATTTGCAATTTTATTAGCTATAAATGCACGGATTGATTTTCAGGATCTTGAAGTTTTTGAAATAAAATGATAGATGTTGACGAATATTCAATACCGAATTATTTATTTTATTCGAAAATTGAGTAATAAACAAATAACCAACTATTTTTACTTATAAATGATTAAAAGTATGAGTAATATTTTAATATATCAGTAAGCAAATTAGACATTAAAAACATGATATTTTAATTTCATAAATGTTTGATAAAAAAGCCCAAATAAATACATTTGAATTTGCAAAAGCAATAAATTCTCTTTTGCAATACGAGAATTCGAAATTCAGCGCAGAGAGGTGTGGCAAAATGTTAGTTGTAAGTTACAAATTGCTATTTGATACTACGTATTCGTACTGAAATTTAACACGTTTTCAATTTCCGGCCGTGACCGTGAAAATTGCTGACATAATGTGCATCAGAGGTGTTGCATGTACCGCTGATAAAGGGTATATATTTTAAGATTCATGCAATACAATGTTTCAAGTCTTTTTTTTTGAAAACCAGTTTAGCATGAATGAATAGTCGTGGCTAATAATTAATGGCAACAATAAGTATTCAATAATTGGTAGCATGGGTAGAGACATTCAATAAGTTACTTTAACAATGATCATTAATACAATGAAAGCAGTTAATAATAAATAAAATGCTTTAATGTTCAATAAGTGAATGTGTGCGCTTGATATAAACTTGATATCAACTAGGTAAAATATATTAACGAGAATAATAAAACACTTATAACTCTTCCATTATTACTTTGAAAATCATAAAGGTGCTGACTTGATAACTAAAGTAATCGAATAATATCTTGATAACGTTAGATGAAATGGATCGTTTTGCAGAATAGAAAGTACCGGACTAGCATGCGCAATGCAATTTTTAAACTTCAATTTTATCTATCATACCTGAGAAAACTGCAGATGCTGAACTTCAAATTTCCTCGAGATAACGTACGATACGACTTTTTCGTGACTTTTAACCATAATACGAAAATTTTCGCCGAAGCCTCGACTCGACCAACCTTCTCTAACATAAAACTTTCAAAATATCACACTTTTCACAATAGTCGTCCAATTAAATTTTTCTATCTCACACCATCAACCTCGCCTCCTCCTCAATACCACCACCTCCAACAAGCCGTATCCACTTGCCCACAGGCACATCCTAAGGCCCATATACCGGTAGGACGACCCAGGTGCACCTTCGCGTCCCGAGAAAAACAATGGGTCATACGACCCTAAGCAATAAAGCGTGATTTATCTCCATGGAAATCGAGCGCTCGATGATTTAGTACACACCCGGTACATGCGCACGCACTCGCGGCCGCTCTAGGGCCCGCTCTCCTAGGCCCCGCGCGCCGC
Source organism: Eupelmus urozonus (assembly GCA_900480035.1). NCBI lineage: Eukaryota > Metazoa > Arthropoda > Insecta > Hymenoptera > Eupelmidae > Eupelmus > Eupelmus urozonus. The sequence continues at coordinate 15,019 of UELX01003489.1, read as the reverse complement.
GTGCGTATAGGTCAGATGCGAAGGGCCCGCTCGCGTGCGGAGCGCACTAGTGGTGGGGGGAAAACGGCGCGCATCGCTATATAAGTGGAGCCATCGCCGAGCTTACGCTTCCTCCGCGAGTCCAAGCGTCTAGTCGCGAACCGAGAGCCATACCTTTTGACTCGTCCTCCTCGTTTTCTGCCGGAGATTCTCTCTCAAGCATTAGCATCGTCTCCGTAGTGATCGGAGGAGACAAAGTTTTGTGAGATCCAGAGGCAAGACTGTATATCAACGTGAGTTCATCCAACTTAACTTTTTTCATCTTCGTTTATCTCGCCTTCGTAATTAAGGAGCTGCGGTGCGAGGTAGCGGATTACGTTCGATATTTTTTTCTTCATCCAGTGCGAACCTGCCGCGGGTATGGATATAAATGGCTGCGGACGTGCGCGACCTTCGCGGGGGTAGGGAAATTGAGTGAGAGATATGGCGTCGTTAGGATTTGGTGACAGCTCGCTCGCGGCTGCGGGTGTATATATAGACTCGATAGCGCGGGTTACACGCTGGATTATGAGAATTGACAGCGGTTTTCGCGATGATGAATTTTGATAGACTAACGGGGGAGTGGTGCTTTTCGGGAGTAAAAGGCTGGATTTGATAAACGGATCGAGTGTGTATATTTATTTGGGATTTAAATTTGTTTTTGGTGGAGATGATAATGTTGGTTATTAGTTTGTCGGGTGCATTTTTGGCCATTATGTTATTAAAAATGTTATGATTCAGCTAATAATGCCAAATTTAGTTATTATTTTGTTTGAAGTTTTTAATGTTGTTTGTTTTTGAGAGAAACAAATATTACATTTTGTAATAAAAACGTACTTAAAAAGTTTGAAGTGCGTAACATCTAATATTTTCATTATGTAGTCATTATACTAAAATATAATCTTTAATATATTTATACTAATTCTATTCATTATTTTAATTTCTCATCTCATTGTTTCTTGTCATACATTTGACGTATATGATTTATTCATAATTTAGATTTCATAATTATAATAATTAAATACACTGTTTGCAATGATTAACTATAACTCAATGACAAAAATTTGACCCTTTTTAATACCCCTACAAATTTGGTATCGTCAATGACAGATGTTTTTATTTGTATTGCATTTTCGTTAGTATACAGTACGCGATGAAAAGATGCAGCTGAATTATCATAATCCATTGACCAACGCATCCATGAGCCATTGTCTTTAAAGAGTCGTGAGAAATCATGGAAATTTTTTTCGTAACTTAATGCAAATAATGCGCAGTGTGATGGTTTAAAACAGTTTTTTACACTGTCACTAATTATCCATGGCACAATTAAAAATAGTTTTTTCTTTGCTTAAGTAACCAAGAATAATATATTTTTATTCGTGATGTTAATAAAATTATATTAGAGCAATAATTTAGTTAATGTACTGAATTAATTCAGTTCAATTTGCGATATAATTACTCGTGATACTCGCTAAGACTATATAATCTCATAGGAAAGCGTAGAAGCGCTCAAAATAAGAGGATTAAGGAAGTAGGTATATAGCCCAGATATTCTAGAACTTTTATTATTTTATTAATTATTCGTTTAGTAAAACAATAAAGAGTCTTTAATAAATAATAAATGATAAAATTCTACCTTTATGAATTCTTGGTTATTATTTTGACTTTACTTCTTACATTAGAGACTTTACATATTCAAAACCGATAAATTGAATTTACGGTTTAGCTTCTCTGCAACTTGAATTTAATATTGTACTGCGAATGTATCATGCTAAGTATATCAAACTACGTTTCTGTTTATTATAAATTTTACTTTATCAAATTTATGATATATACTGATATTCAAGGTAATTTTATTTTTTATCAACTGCGTGGGTGGCTGAAAATGTTAAATCTTATAAATGAGTATTTTAATAACAACATATTTGTACGTTAAATCTTGTCAAAGCATGCAAAAGAAAAGTTACCCAAATCCTTTTATATTCTAAATAAAGTGTGGGTGGTAGCAAGTACCTCTATAACTAGCTTCGATACTCCATGTATCTGATAGCAAAGGCTTTAAATATACATAAATAAATACATTTGTGTAGAGTTTTATTGTTAAAAAATACTACATTAGATTTAGGAATATAAATCTGAAGTCTTTTTTTAAATAAGAATGTCATAAATTCACTTTATACAAATGATAGTATATAAGATTAAAAAAAAGAAAAAAAAGTTGCAGCTGCATATATTAATCCCTTAATAGGAAGAATCCTTAAATTGTATTATATTATTTATTAAAAATTACAGCACACCCTTAATTAAAATGGCAAAAGATAACACAAATTTTCAAACCATAATCCAACCTCACACGTCTCTTTCCAGCACTAACCACATAAAAAAAAGCATCCCGATCATCCCAATAAAAAAAAAAAGAAACCAGAGGAATCCCGCGCATAAATTCAAACTTGTAGATTCCCCGCAGCGCGCAACGAGAAATGCATTCTAATAAGATTTCGCATCCCCCTGCAGAAAAAAAAACCTCTATCTCCTTGCCTCCGCTCATAGTAATTGCTCTCTCGCAAAGGTGCTGCGATCGGCACCTCGACATGACCGCGCGCGCGCGCGAAAAAGGAGGTATATGCGCTTGACGTTCAATTTTCCGCGATCTGATTGGGAATGACGAGGGCTGGGGGACGGGGGGAGAGCCAGCCGCGATCTAGTTTATTATTCTCCTCGAGTTTCGCGCCCTTTTTATTTTTCGAAAAAAGGAAGCCGCTGAAAATCGTTCCGGGCTGCTTTCGCGCAGTCGCGTGTTAGTCGTAACTTGCGAGAGAGCTAACTCGCTGGAGTGACTCGACATTGATGGAACAAGTTTTGGCGCGCGCCGCGCGCGCGGTTTACTTAACAATTTCGCTCTAGTATGCCGAGTTCGACGCGTTGCCTATATACACTCACGCTGCCTTCTTTGATCTGGGGTAATATATAGTTTTCCGACGTTTTATTTATGGGGAGTTTTGCGGAGTGGGTGAATGTCGAATGAGATGATTCGGTGGCTAAATGCTTTTGAAGGTTTTGGAATTTGGAAGATGTATGGTAGATGTTTTGGAGAATGTGAAAAATCTTTATTGGATGATTGACGCGTAAAATATATAGTATTTTCTAAGAGTTTTTTTCTGTTGTATAAAGAAACTCATATAAGTGGAAGTTTTAAATATTCATATTGAAATATTATTGGTCTGGTTACAGAAAAAAAAATTAAAGTAAATTCGAGTATTTTTTCAAATTTATTTTTCAATTAGCATGGTAGTCTATAATTTGAATAGAATAATAAATCCCGATCAAAAAAGGTCATAATATAACTCCTCCCGCAAGCGAATTTCAGCCAGAAAATTTCATTTCATTCAAATTAGAATCAATAATTTTTGCATTAAATAAATATCGCTCCTGATTTCTTATGCTAATCAGAACGAATTCAATTTTCAATGCAAATTCATCGATTTCAAGCCAGCCGTAAATCTCTCTCATTACCCCCCGCCAACTTGCAAACCCTAAAATAATCAATCACCAGAAAAAGCCCAAAAAAGTAGGTAAAAAACTCACCATTCTCTCCAACAGATGAAGTTCACTAGTCCATTCAGCAGCTTATTACTCCTGATTCTCGTCGGCGCTAGCCTCGCCGCCAGCCCAGCCGATCCCTGGACCAACAGGAAGGCCAAAGCAGCGCTGCAGTACCACAGCCAGGATCCGACGAGCGGCGCTTATCAGTACGGCTACACCGGACCCCACCATACAAAATCCGAGTCCAGCATCAACGGCGTCACTCGAGGAGGTCAGTCATATTCTTGTCTTTTTCTTTTGTTTGATCTGCTTGTCTGTTTTCTTATCGCGGCTGTGGGTATGCGTGACGCCTACGTTGGATATTTTAACGCGAGCGCTGCGTATAGATGTAGGTGTCGAGTCATTGTCAAGGGTAAAACAAGGCAAGGAGCTTATCTGGTTGTATAATGCGCGCGGGACTGTTGTGATAGAGTTTTCAAGCTCAGGGTCGAGCTGGTGCAAAAAGCTTAGGTGATTTAGGACGATGATGTGTTCGTATAGATTTTTATTTTTTTAAGGAAGAAATTGGATTTCAGAAGGGTTGTTAATTTTATGTATTATGGGTGAATTTTTAAAGACGCTATTCCATGTGTGTAATAATAATTTATTTATTTCTAATCAAGTCTTTTGCAGTAATAAAATTATTAAATAATTTAAAAAATTTTCCGCAGCTTCTCACCGTACTCGTCACACCTACAATTTCCCCAATTAATCCTTACAAATCTTTTCCGTAAACTCGCAACACTATCCCTCCCTCAGACCATAACAATTTTTAATAAACCATTCCCCCAAGCAACTCCATTAAACGACCCCCTCATATCACACCTAACAACCTCTCCACTAAAACAACCCTTCCAAGCCTCGCAGCCATCAAAAGCACACCTCAGCCATTCCCACAGCAGCCTCCAACCCTTCCCCAGCCGCAGCTCTCTCGTCAAACGCAGCCCATTCCCTCTCGAATTAAAGACTCGCGCACGCGTTCGCTCTCCGATGGATACATCGTCCGCAGGCTAAAATCCTCGCACCTTCTGGAATTGGCCCGACACTCGGGCGAATTTCCACGAGTCTTCGCGCGGCTTTACGGCCATATACGAGGGCGGATATTAGCGCGCGAGGCACGACGACGATTCCAGCTCTGCGGGCTGTGTTGAGGAGCGTGTGGACGAGAGCTGGGTTTAGTGTGCGCGCGCGGTAGAATGGAGAAGTCGGGATTGCGTGGAGCTGCGGATGGAAGAGAAAGAGGATTTGAGGATATTAAGGGTTGGAGAAAGTCGTGGGGGTACGTGTTGCGGATTTTTTTTTATTTTTGAGTGCTTTGGAGATGGGAGAATGCTGCTCTGGAAAATAATGCTTTGAGGCTGAGGTTAATTCGTTGATTCGACTAGAGACGTCTCAGAAACCTGTGTCTTAAGAAAAAGGGATACGAAAATTATCCGTTGGCTGTATATGTACACATCGTCGAGGAATTCCTGTCAATTGATACTTTTATCCCATTGTTCGACGATACATCTCGAAACGCGCCACGATCCAGCTCTCCCCTCGTATATATATCCAAGCCGAAAATTAGCGGCACGCAATCAGCCGCTGATAGAAATCAGACGAAAATTTTCTACTAAGCCAGCTCCTTATGAGAGAGCCGAGGGAAAAGAAAACGTTATACTGCCTATACGAAGGCTATATCCCCAGCCACTAGAGCAAGTAAACATAGCCGAACGTAAGAGGGCAAGCTTACCCTAGCGTCGCGTGGGAGGGTATATATATAGTGCCAAGGTATTAACAGCCGAGGATGCTCCTTTTTCGATTCTCGGATAAAAAAAAAGTGCGACCCTTATTACATCGATTTGGGGGACGGTGCGAGTGTGACCTTCGCTTTTTCGTGTCGCTGGCATATCGTGAGAACGTAGTGAGGATATTTAGACGTTATGGGGACGGAGTAAAGACGCAATTCGAGTAATTGTGTGTGTGTATACAGAGCGTGGTCCGGATATGGAAAAAAGTATGTGTTAGGTAGGTCGGGAGTCAGTTGTTTGTATATAAGAGGATTGGATGAGGCTAGGTCGATTTTTCAATTTTAAAAAATGTACTTTGTTTTGTTGGATTTTAAATTAAGGGGAAAAATGCTGTATCAATATTTGATCGGATAACAAAAAAAAATTTTTTTCAAATACGTATGTACATTAGATTTTCACTATGAACATAAGGACTTAATTCATGCAAAACTTTACCCTTTTCGTTGTTACTTTTAAAATTAAATTCAAGAGATTCACAATCAGAAAAATCTTTATATACCAATAAATTTTCTGTGTGATCTTTTTTAATAGTTTACACTTCTCAGTAAGCACCCTTTACTGATTTTTCTTTAGAGTTGCTTTCACTTTTTACTATTTAGATATTATTATTTTGTTAGAATTTCAATTCTTACTTTTTCAAAAAAATTATTGTTATCGCACCGTATAGATTAGTGGTGGCTGAACCGTAGTACTAGTGTATGTTCCTCTATGTACAGACTGATAGAAAACGTGAGGGGAAGAGCAATATATGAAATTAAGTTAATTAATTAATCAAAAAACACAATGGATAAAATTTATAAATAAAAATCAATAATGTAATTATTTTTTAAACATTTAAAGCTTTTTTCTTCCTTGAATTTCGCGTATATTTCGTACAAAGTGAAAAACGTCTACCATATAGTTATCTACAATTTTGTATAAAATGCAAACCAAAATGTAGTTACACTTATGCAAAAAATTTTACAAATTAAAATTTACACGTTCCATTCAGACAATTATCGATCAATAAAAAACAACTCCCCCAACTAAACCACCCCGACCAAATCTTCCTTTTCCAATTAATCAAAATCCCTCTCTAGTTATGAAATCTCATTGTCTATTACGCAACCCCCTAATCACCTATAGTCCTTTACAATCAATAAAACCCGCGCAACGCTTATCCCTCCATAGTTAACTCTAGAAGGACAAACAATCCTTCCCCTTCCCTCCCCGCCGGCCAAAGAAACAATAAATGAAACTTTAATTAAAACGCCTCCTCAAACGCGTAACACATATCCCTTCGGCAAATCGATTCCAATTTGCTCTCCTGCGCGTCTCCTCTCCTAATTCCACACAGCCACCGCCGCGACTCCAACCCGACAAAACACCTCAAGCGTAATTTTGCATCTCTGCTCACTCCCTCACAAACTCACATATACACACAGGCTGCAGAGAAACAGCCGGTTAAGAGAGACGCGGCGGCTTAAACAGCGCGGGAGCAGTAGGACCGAGCGCGCGCATATAGCAGCTAGGAAATTAGTTGGGCAACGCTACAATGTAGTCAATTAACGCCCATAGTAATGCGCGCCGCGGCTATATATACGGGGGAGCCGAGAAAGCCGCCGTAATTGGCGCGACGAGCCTGACGCCAAGCGCGACGATGACGCTGCGCGTGGGTGGAAGAGAGAGAGAGGGAGATGCTTCGATGATGAATCGTCGCGCTGGCAATTGAAATCCCAGCGCTGGATTTTTCCTTTACGGCTTTTTCATCGAGCCGTAATTTTTATCGTTGTCCATGCCGTCGGCGCTCTCGTTTTTATTATGCGGCCGATGCTATTTATTGCCGATTCACACGTTCTTTTTTTTTTATTTTATTACCGTTGTCGGCTTTCCCGGCGGGATCTTTTTCTTTCGCCGCGTGCGGCGTTACGTGATCGCGATTTAATTGCCCGTTCATTATCGGCTCGTCCCTTCGACGAGCCGGTAATCTCGGGAAACGGTGCTTTTTTTTCTTTATTTATATTTTACGCTCGCCGTCATGGAGTTTAAATGGGTTATCGATGTCGCGCGCACAGTTATGCGCGTGCTCCGGAGTAATTAGCTGGCTCTGGTCAATTTCGGGATGAGCATCAATTATCGATTACCGCTAATTTAATTGAATAATGGAGATTAGTAAATTATTTGGCTGGTCGCTGGTTAGCGGGTGTAACTGTAGACGTAATTATGATGCGCGAGTTTCAATGCATTTACGAAAGTGCTGTACTGTTATCTCTGTGTGTATATAGGTACAGGTGGTTTAGGCGCTTCGATGAAAAGTAAAGTTCTTTGAATTATTTAGCGATGCATTGTAAAATAGTAGATAATGAAAAACTTATTTGCCATGAGTTATTGAAATTTTACTAGAATATCACTATCAGCACTTCTTGAATATACTAAATTCTATAGTTTTAACGTTTTTCTGTAAATGATATGAAACAAATATTTTCGCTTTTTTGCTTGGAACAAATCAGAAATTCAGTTTTATTATAAGAAGTCAGTATTTTGTTTGAATTTGTATTCGAAATGATCGACGTCTCTAAATTTGTATACAAATATTTTATTCAAAAATTGTGATTCTGCTTTCTTTTTAAATGCATTAAAAAGATTTAAAATAATTGATTTAGACAAATTTTTTACCTGAATCGATATTTTTCTATTATTTGTCTTTTTATTGCTAATTTTTTCATCATTATCTTTGTTAATGTTTTCTTAGCAGAAATCTTTTTCTAAAACACTTCAATATTTCAAACAATTAAAAAAATCATGACGCAACTAACTTAAAAGAAGCAAACCTTTCTTCATAAAAGAGAAACTAAACATAATCATTTTCATAGTCCCAAAATTCCCGCCTATACCCACTCATTCACAAATCGCAAAGCTCAAAACTCTCTCTCTATAAAAATCTAAAAAATCTCTTTCCTCCGCAGGCTACTCCTACATCGACGCCAACGGCCTGATGCAGACCGTCTCCTACACAGCCGACGCGGACAACGGCTTCCGCGTGCACGCCAGCAACCTTCCCAGCCCCGCGGCGCTCAGCCCCGTCCAGGACACCCCCGAGGTCGCCCTGGCCAAGAGGCGCCACCTCGAGCAGTACCGCAAGGCCGAGGCTCTCGCCTGGCAGCAGCCCCAGGACAGCTACGAGCAGCACCAGCAGTCCAGCCGTCAGCGGCCCAGCTACCTGCTCAGCCCCGAGGAGGCGCGCAGCATCCCGGCGCCCCGGCCCAGCAACGCGCTGGACGACGAGCAGCCCTCGGCTCCTCGCGGCTTCTCCACCAGCAGCAGCGCCCTGCACCACCAGCTGGTCCTGCCGGCCATCGGACCAGCTGTTTACGCGGCCATGCCGATGTCCCTGTTTACGCGCAGCTCGATGAGGCATAGCCAGGACTCGCTGGGACAGTATGAGTATAGTTACACGGGGGACACTAGCGCCAAGACGGAGTCGCGCTCGCTCGATGGGACGACCAGAGGTGCTTATAGTTATATTGATGCGAATGGGCTGCTGCAGCAGGTGCATTATATTGCTGATAGGGATGGCTTTAGGGTGCTGGCTACTAATTTGCCGCAGGCTTGAGCTGATTTTTAGTGGGAGTTGGGTGGACGTTAGGAGACTGAAGAGTATGACGGATGGTTACTTCGACTGGCTGATTTAATGAGGAGGCGGCGGGATTTGAATGCTTTGTTTGATGTAAGTTCTGCAGAGGTATTTTTGCGGTATGTGCGGTTGGAAGTTTGGAGAATTGAAGTTTGCAATGCGCCTTCGTCTGGACGCATTGCGCTGGATGAATTGCGGAGAATTAGCATTGCAGCTCAGTCTTGAAGTTTGGTCATGCTTCGGAAACTTTCGCTTGAAGAAAACGGATTTTTTTTTCAAAAATTCATACTTTTCAGTCTCTGTGAAAGTAAAAAAGGGGAATCGTAAAAATCGCCGTGGGCATCTGCCATTAGAGTATAAAGGAGAACCGAAGATTCGTGATGCAAGTTTTCAGTTTCTTCTGCTTCATTACATATTTTTGTTTACATTTCAGAAAAAGTTTCAAAAATAGATATTTAATGAAAATTATCTGGAACAAAAGTATGCAAATTTTAAGAAAAAATAAGTTTTCTTTCTTACCAGGACATTACAAAATTTATAATTGATATTGAATAATGTATTTTAGACAATAGTATTTTTGAAAGACAAAAGAAAAATTATTTTTGCTCGATTCGGTTTGAAATATGCATTATAATGTCAATATAACGTACACCAGTATCGATTGGAAAAATAATAACTATAAATTGACTATGCGATGATATTACATATTAAAATTGATGCATATTGCAAATAACAAAAAGTAATAACGAAATTCAATTTCAAAACTATGTAACACAAAGCTGTTTGAATTATTTTATTAATCGCATGGGAATTAATGTAAAATAACATTTAGTCTTACTCTTCTAATTATTCAGAAATTGCTGACAAAACTGTAAAAAATTTTTAATTTATACAACCTACGGTTTTCTCGATGCCCAAAAGGAAACTTTTTTTTCAAACACAAAAAAGAAAATAATGTTCAAATTATTTTTATGTAAGTATATTTAATGGAAAGTGCATTTTTAAAACAGTATCACCACTGATACTGAAACGGCTGAATACAATATTTGCCATATTCCGTGTAACGAGAATAATTGCATTTAAGAAATAAAATATTTTAGTATGATCAAATTTTTGTACTAAAAATATGCTTGTACTAGAATATTTTGAAATATACGTCTTTTCGATGTGAGATAGTTCTAAGTAAAAAAACAGATTAGAATAAAATATTCTGTAGGGGAGAAGGAATATGGATCTAGAATTTTATTTTTCGCAATGCATGCATACATGTACTTCGAGAGGTGTATTGTAACTTTATAAAATCGACAGAAATTATTTTTAAAATTTATCAAAAAAAGTCAGAATATCGTTTTAAAAAACTTGTGTAAAATTTTATCGTCACAGATAAAATTCACTAGCTAATAATATAGCAAATTTAAACAACAAATTACAAATTTTAAAGCTTATATTACAAATAAGCTTTTAACAGTTTACACCTCAATGCCAGTACATTGCAAAAACTTCAATATATCAAACTATTTGCGAGCGATTATATATCTCATCCTATGTACCGTAGATCGTCATAAAACGACTAATAAGCAATAATTTTTCCTATAATAAAAAACTGTTTATAATACACTGCTTCATAATTCTTTTTTCACCCCTTGTTAATCTCCCAGACATCGATGGCTTATCTTTGGCATTTCATGTTTCGAATTTCGTGGCGAAGCGTCGTTATTCATTCCAAACGTGTCTTACCAAGGCGATGCGAAGATAAATCACGGATTGATAAGGTTGAGTTTCTACAAGTCAGAGAGATAAAAATATACACGAGTATAGAAATGGAGATATTAAAATTTATTTTCGCCTTTGGATTACTCGTAAATTTTTACGTGACGGAAATTCGTATTGTGCTAAGCGGTTATTTGGGACACTTATATAAATGCTTCTTCAAAGTCATTTTGATGCATCCGCTTCGATCACTCTTAAACTATAATTATTACGCGTTTCAATTAGTAAAGCGAGCTTTTACAAGAATAAACGCACAAAATCAAATTTCATTTTCATAATACCGCATTGCAATGTGTAAGCTTTGCTCCAAGTTAAAGTTCCGGGAGCGCGATAACAGCCGGCATTAGCGGAAATCTAATCCTTGTAGTTGTCGCTGTGTAATGCGTAATACGCTATGTAAAACATTTCATTAACGCGCGCGCGGAATAATCCGCGACGCTAAGCTCATACTACAGCAAGTCCGTAAAATTGAAATTCAACTTGCGTAATTATCAAAACGTCCATTAGCCATAAACCTCCCTATATCAAAACCAAAACTCGAGCCTTAAAACTAAAAAAGAAACGGCCAAACAAGCCCGCATCAGCAGCGATAGAAGACAGTGCAAGCTCGACTTGGAAAAATAACCAGCCCGTCCTTGAACTTCCATCCGCGAGCTATAAAACGCGAGCTTCCGTATTATATCTCCCCGACTCCGCAGCGCTGAGCAACTGTTTAGGACGACACGAGGAGAAAAAGCAAAGCAGAAAGAGAGGGGGGGAGAAAAAGCTCCGGAGACAGACACAGAGCAGGGTCGTGTGTGCGCTTGGGCGAAATGAGAAAGGGAGAGAGAGAGCTTCGGAATCCGTGAGAGATATCGAACGCGCGAACGGAATCCCTAAGTAGTCCCGCTGATATACGCGCGTGTATATAGCCAAGCTAAGCGAGCCATCGTCATATCGCTCTGATTTTTTTCTCCTCCGGCTCGCCACATCGGCTAATAAGTCAGTGGCGAGCGTAGAAAAGAGTCCGGTGCTTTTTACGAGCCGAGAAGGTATAAAGCTTCGCGGATGTGTTTAAGTAAGAATAAGCTCGGGTGCGATGATGTTAGCCAGACCGCGCGGCGGTTTAAAAAATTCAGGCCGCGTGTATATATCCGGGGAGAGGCGAAGTCTTGGAGGAGACATGGGAAATGGATTAAAAGGAGATCCTGGATAGAAGCGGCGTATGACGGAGGAAAGAGCGGACTAGACCGCGAGTCTCCGTGTATATATATATAAGGTAAAGGGAGCAAGCAGAGAGAGAGAGAGAGCTAGCTGTATGAAAGAGCTCTCGGGGAAATAGCGGCGGGAAGAGCTGGTTCGGATTCGAAAATAGCCTCTCGCCCCGCGCGGAGAGACAAAGAATCCGGAAATGGGATGCATCGGATATCTATTATGCAGCGGAGAGACAGAGAGAGGGAGAGTCTTATCTGGAAGCCGGATTAGCCGCGCGGGCCGTTAATAAAAAAAGGCACGAGATTGGATTATAAATTCGTGTATACCCGCTTGCGAGCTTGTCCGGGCCCTTATCAACCCTCACGTTTTACCGTTGGTATACTTAACGGTGCTTTATCGGCTGAGCGAATCGCGGAAGTCGACGGCTCTGTGTGCGTGTTTCCGTGTGTGTGTGTGTGTGTGTATACGTTTGTGTTTGTGGAAGAGTATATGTAGCGGAGGAATTTTGTCCCGAGAGTTCCGGGGGAGGGCAGAGCGTGTGCACACGCGGAATTCCGAGAGGGAGATTAGGAGCTGGAGGAGAGAGAGGGAAGAGAGGATGCGAATCTTGTTACATTGATTCCGGCTTCGAGAGGATTTTTCCTGCTGATAGAAGGGGTTTAGAGGTGTGTTTGCGCGCTTGTTGGAATTATGTCGGGATAATGTGTGTCAAATAATTTAGCGGTGATGGGAGATTAGCGGAATGGATTTAATTTTTTAGGGTGAGGATGATGTTGAGATAGTTTTTGTCGGTGCAATATTATCGGTTGCGATGTTATCGAGTTGAATAGTATAAGCGTCGGATGCGTAGTATTTGTAAACTTGAGAAAAAAGTAGTTGTTTTGTTATAAATGAAATGTCTTAATGTACCCAAATAAGAAATTATATAGTCAAGACCTGACTAGTTTATTAATTAATAATATGTTATAATTGATAAAGTATTATGTCTGTTGGGTAGTTTTTAATTAAGAACTGATTAGGTTTTATATGATGTAACTACAACTGTAAAAGGTGACCGCAAAACAATTTTCATTCATAATTTAAACATTTTTTTAACACTTCCTTTAATAAAACATCTACTTTAAAACTAGTTTAAAATTTTTTTTTCATTATAATACTTAAACCACTCCTAACAGCCAATCCACACTCAAAAGACAATAATGCTCAATCAATCAATAGAATCAGCTGACCGTCTCATTCCTACTAGGTCGCCAAAGGCAAAATTTTTTTCAATGCCCAAATAAAAACCACCTTCTTCTCAAAAAATTTCCCCAAGAAACCTCACCCCATCTCCCTAACCGCAAAGACGAAGCGCAAAAGCCAGCCGTCCCCATTAAATTCTCGGCTGGCGTCCCCGGGAAGAGACAACGAAACTCCATCATCCCAGACTTTTCAAAAAATCGTACACGCACTCAGCGGCGGGCCATCCATTGTACCTCCTAAAATATTCAAAATCCCCGAAAATCACCGCGCCCGCAGCAGCAGCAGCAGCAGCGCCAGTCACGCACTCGGCTCGCCCAGCTAAATCTCTCTCGCGAGTGAAAATGCAGATTAGTCGTCCCAGGGACACATACGTACGTGTGACTGTGTATATATACGCGCACGTGAGTTGACGGCGCCTGCGCGCGCTCGCGCAGCCTACATTTCCCGGAGGAGCCGCTGCTCTGTCCCTCTCCGCCCCAGCTGCTTCTTTCAATTGCAAATCGCGCGCTCGGAGGGAAAATCCGCTCTGCGTGATGCTGCCGCTGGACCGCGACGAGAGAGGCGCAATATCGCACCGCTGCCGCCTCCGGAAACAATGGCCTTTTTTACGCTTTCTTGCTTTGCTCTTTTTTTTTATGAGCTGAGGGAGGGGTGAGGGCTTTATTGTGAAGGGAAGTGTGCCTTTTTCAGGGCTGTGGTGTATTGTTTAGGGAGTGCTGGGTGGGGTAAGGTGATCGTGGAGGTGGCACTGTGAGGAGTTTTTTAATGTTTTGAGAATTGTTGAAGGATGAGGTGGGTAAGATGGAATCAAAAGTTTTTTTTTAATGGCTCGGATTTAGAAAGAGTGAGCTGCAGTTAAATAAAAAAGGACGAATATTATCATTGGATATAATGTTTTAATAAAAAATTAAAATATAATACCCAAAAGACGAAATAAAATTTTTAATTCCTAATGTGTGCTATTTATGAATACATGTTGTTTTTCTTGTGTTAAATTTCCTTTTACTTTTATCAGAGGAAACGAATTGGTTTGCAACACTCCTAATTCATGAAGGCGCCAACATATAGTTCTTTTGCTGCAATCAAGTCAAATGTTCTTGTCATTTTTAAAGTTTAGAAACTGGATCACACTGGGCATTCCGTTTTGCATTAATAATTTCATAAATAATGCAAAATGAAAAATAGAAATTTTCGGATTTAAGAAGAAAATCGAAATAAAAAATGCTATTGCATATTAATTATCAATTATTTTAATGACTTTTTTATTTGATTTTGCTATATTGTTTTTGTTTTCAGTGTGGTCTGTAATTTATTTGTATAGTATCATAAACGGGGTATGAAAGTATTTAAGGCACGAATGATCAAATGAATGAGGACTGAAACGAATAAGTGCGAGCTGAGCAGTGATTCTTATTAGGCATAGTGCAATTATTAGACTGAGACTAAAATTCAGAGACTGCAAAAAACAAAAATATTGATTTTTATTTTTAATTTTTTCAAATAATAAATTTATAACTTTTTATCAGACACAGTCTCTGAGATCAGTATGCTTATAGTTTGATACTGCTGAGGTAATTCTTTATTAAATGGAGAACTTTTACTATTGACTGATGGATTTATTGGAATAATAATAACATATCTATAATTCTGACTTACCATTAGACTGTCTGATGAATGCAGTTTTTATTTGTACTTTGTTGTGCAATAATAAATTAATCCACCTATCTAGTTGTTGTCGGTGCATCTAAGTAACATACGCGATCCGACCACCGTTAGTAACAGCCGGACGTCGGCGCTGCTATCGCAGGCC
>UELX01003488.1:0-23062 GCA_900480035.1 Eupelmus urozonus | reverse complement strand
GAGAGAGAGAGAGAGAGAGAGAGAGAGAGAGACAGACAGACAGAGAGAGACAGAGAGAGAGAGAGAGAGACAGACAGAGAGAGAGAGAGAGAGAGAGACAGAGAGAGAGAGAGACAGAGAGAGAATGGTATGAGAATGAGAGAGAGGGGGAAAGCAAAGAGAGACAAAGAGAGACAATACCACGAGCGCGTAGTGTTTCTTATTACCAGAAAAACGTTCAGGAGAAAAATCTCGTCCGCCCTTACTTTAAAGGCGCAACTCGCGGGTCATTCTCGAACAAAAGCAGCAGGGGAGAGAAAGCTCAGGAGGAGAGAGAGAGAGGGAAAAGGAGAGTTAGAGAGATAAATAAAGTGAGAGAGTGAGAGAGAGAGAGAGAGAGAGAGAGAGAGGGAGAGAGAGCTGGTTAGAAGTCGCCGAGTCCAAAAGGGAGCCCGTTGTATTTTCGGGCTTCTTGTTCTTCCCTCTGGCGAGGGTATAAGGAATGGGCTCTTTCTTTCCGCGTAAGGCGAACAAGAAACTCACCGGTCCGAGCAACAGAGCCGTAAGAAATTTAAACTCTACGTGGATCCTTTGGTCGAGGCTCTTTCTCGACTGTTTGGACCGGTACAGCTCAAGCGCGAGCATCGTGCTTCCATATATATATGTATGTGCGCACAGGTAACGGGCGAGTAAGAACGTAGATGTAACCGAGCCCTCACCGCAGTCGTATACATGCTAAATTCAGGTAGCTAGCTCTGAGCCAGATACTGTGCTCCGTTAGCTTCGTCTCTACGCGTTTTTTCGCGCGGCCACCGCTACAACATATATGTAACATTGAACTCCTAACGCGCCTCTAGTAAAATGAAAAATACAAACAGTTATTAAAATTCGCGTGTTTGTTATTGTGTGGGTATTTGTATATATATGAGTGATGTGTGTATGTAAGTGTGTGTAATTTTAAAAATTTTTACATTCAAGTAAATTTTTAGTTTTGCAAAAGAAGTATTTTCACTTGAAATATGCTTACTTCTGTGAAAATCCGAGTATATTCGATCGCACATTTCCGTCTCTAATACCTTCCAGTCCTGTCGGCTATACATTTGCGTTCATGCGAAAGCATAAACATGCTAAAGATCTTCTTTAGCCAAGTATTATGTATAGGCTAAACCTTGCCATCTATTCGCACACCTTTCTCATTCAAAATCGAACAATGTTCTTGATTTTTCCCTGCCAACCCTTTCAACGCTACATATCTATTTTTTCATCCGAGAGGCTTAATAAGGTAGGAAAAGAAAGTAAATCTGCACTATACTTGCTTTACCAATTGTGAAAAAGATCTGTCGCTTCTGATATAGTTGCATATCGTCGCGAATATTATATCTGTTTCGAATCTGACTGCGGCCATCTCTTACCAGGCGCTCGGGAATGCTCGCACACTCGTATGTATTCGTGAGTTTGTATACGTGTACGTGCAGTGGGAGTCCGAAGACCGGAAATGAAAGCGAAACAAAAGTGCGCGGCTCGCTGACCGGAAGACACGGCGGGCTCAAATAGCCAGACGGCGCGTTTCGTTTGGAATCGTGCTGATTTTTCTTTTTCTCTCTCCTTCTCTCTCTCTCTCTCTTTCTTTCTCTCCTTTTCTCTTATTCACCAGCGTGTCTCTTTTTGCCCGTATACGCGGCGGTAGCCTCTTCATTATTTCCCGTGCGGACGGTATTCCGCACCCACGGCTCGCTCTCTTGTACATATGGATGGGCTCTGTCTTTGTCTCTAATTATAGTGCAGCTACATATCAAAATTGCTATCTGCGCCCCAGCTAGCTACAAGAGAGCCGTCAACATCAGAACTGACGATTCATTATCGGCCGTGCCCTTTATCATTCTCATTGCTTATTGACTGCATATGTGTTTTTGAATTAGAAATATGAGCTCGTCATTTTTTATTGATGACTGTGGGTCTTATTGCAACATTTTAATACGTTATTTTATCTGATCAACATAGAAATTACTTATATAATAAGCTTCATAAGTTTTACAATGCGACTTTATGGATGGATAGAAATCTGAATAGCAGTTGAACCAATCGTCGGTATCTCGGACAAATCATCGGGAAAAGAGAATGAAGCAGACATCGTTGACATTCTGGTCAAATAATGCATTGAACATTAGAATTCTGCGTTAAGCTTTTTCAATGACACTCCTTTTTAGCA
Source organism: Eupelmus urozonus (assembly GCA_900480035.1). Taxonomy (NCBI): domain Eukaryota; kingdom Metazoa; phylum Arthropoda; class Insecta; order Hymenoptera; family Eupelmidae; genus Eupelmus; species Eupelmus urozonus. Next base: position 20,874 of record UELX01003488.1, on the reverse strand, counting down.
AAATTCAGATAAAACAACCACGTATGCTTGATCGCATTAGTGTGGAAAAAAGTCCTTTGATCAGTTTAACAGACCTATTGCTAAACTAAAAGTTAAATTATTAAAGGCTTACAAAAAATGAAAGAATGAGAGTGAGAGAGAGAGAGAGAGAGAGAGAGAGAGAGAGAGAGAGAGAGAGAGAGAGAATGTGCAAAATTCAGGCTACTATTGGTTTCGATTCCTGCCCGTTTCCTATATACGCGTTAACTTCTGTAGCGCTGAATCCAAATTCGACTGGAGCCGTGATTGTGTATACCGCACGCTTGGCTTCACTCGCGAAACTAAGCTGCCTCCACTTATTATGCACGACTCCATGCGTGTAAATGTCTGCGCGCATGCGATTTACGTGTGAACGTACGAATGTTTACGTAAACGCATTTCAGTGCGAGCTTGTGCGCGCGCCTGTTTGTGTGTGTACGTACGTGTACGTGTATCGATGCGTACGTGTACAAGCGTGTGTACGCGTGGGTACGCTTATACGAGGTGCAGAGAGAGTTTTCCAAGGGATTTACAGTGGTTAAGCCGTCACGGACTAGATATTCAGAATCGCAGGCAGGAAAGGGGGAGAGATAGAGCGTGCTCGCCGAGATTTTTCGGGCTCGGGCAGAGTCATTTGTCGGAGGAAATGAGACGGTTATATGGCTCGGAGATACGCGATTTACATATTTTGGCCCGCTATGCGCGCACGGCTGCGTGCGCCTGTGCGTGCAAACGATTTTATATGTATCGGGTAAATGATTTTTGTGGCGCGCGACTTTTTACGCTTTTGAACCTATAAACCACGCTCTAGCGGCCTGGTAAATTCCAGTTTTATTACTTTTTATTCTGACGCTTTGGGCAAAAAATTGAGCGAATAATATGATTCTTTTTTATAGTAAATAAGTAAAAACGATCTAGGAATGCGAAAGCTTATTAATTTTCAGTCAATCTAATATTCTTCTGATCTACTCAATATGAAAAATTTTTATGATTTTTATACTGACAGAACTCTTTAACGTTATAAGAACAATGGACGTCAGATAACATAGAAATATAAAGCTTTGTTAAATAATTGATGGAAAGGTGTTAAAATCGTTTTCACTACTTTAAGATTACTAATTTCGGTATTTCCACAAAACTTTATTTTTGTAATTCTTTCTACTCGATTATCTACTGTTCAATGTACTATACTTGATAATTATTTTACTATATGTATTAAATAATTTATTATGAAATTAAATAATAGTTCGTATAAGCTGCAAACAACTTTTGAAAAGTATTCTTCGTGGCTTAAAAAATTTTTTAAAAATGCATGAAACACAAATTGGCTGTAGTAATTTTTAACTATAAGTGCACTAAACTTGCCATTCCGAGTTTCTTACGTACTAAGCATGCAATAGTACATTCATTTAAAACAGTGCGCTAAGTAAAAAATGTTTTTGCGCAATATTTGCAGTTTTTGCATAAAGCACAAGCTTAGCAGACTCAAAACTTGTGCAACAACCTTCTTTGTATTTGTCTAACCCTACACGTGCCAAAAACATCTGCTTAACACACCGGTTGTGTAATAGACTATTTTTTATACACATCGGAAAAAAATGTTATTGCTTGAGGGCGAATTATTGGTAAAAGATGGTAATTGTATGAGTAAAAAACCAATTTTGCACGAGCGTTAAATAATATTTATTATACATATAATGAGGGTGAATTGTATTTAACAATTTTACGTAATGTGTAAAGTGCTATCTTATGCACCCTATACCAACAAATTTTCTAATTTTTTAACTTTATGTAATTATTACATTAATGTTGTGTTAATAATGCTTTACTGTAATTTTAGCTCATTCGAAAGAGAGACTCTTAATATCAAAAAAGTAATTCTTAAAATAATACCAAAATGTTAAAAAAAACCTATAAATCTTAATTTATTTAGTTATATATGTAATATTAGTACAGGATTAACTTAGCATGCATTTCTAGAAAAATTAATAGATTAAAATTTTTTAAAACTAGTATTTTATGTGAGTGATTCGATATTACTTTAAATTAAATCTATCAGACGGAAAGATTAAAGAAGAAGACCAGTATTTTTCCTGACTTAATAAACAAGTTATGAAGTCGATTCTTATCATCGTACTAAAATAACCAACAAAAGGTTCCACACGGTACTCTGAATAATAGAATCCTTCAGCTAGACGAGGAGTAGCTCCGCGAATCCCAACACAAAAAGTTCAACTAAAAACAAGTTTTCGTGCTCGAACTTTCAACGCACAAGTGTTCCCGCCAGACGTTAAATTTCCGTAACACACTCGTCCCTGTTATTATTGCGCAAATGAGCGACGAACGTATAATTACGATAAAACTTCCTAGATTCCTCGGGCAATACACTTTTCAGACTACTGCTCAGCGATAACAAGAACGAAAATTAATCATCCGGAAAAGATTCGCTCGCATTCGCCAAATGATCGATAGCTCGCCGGCGCGTGTATAATTACGCAGCGCTGTTCACGGCGCGCAATGTAAATTCGAAAAAATGATAACACACCGGGACTCGCGCGCGTCTAAATGTTTTCCTTTACCGGCGTCCTTTCCATTAACGATTAATTTGTCGAGATGAACGCACGTGCGCTCGGAGGCTCGATAATTTATTGGGAAAATTTAGCGAAACGTAGCGCGAGCGCGCGCCTTGAATTATGCATCGCTGCACCGAATCCCCGGGGCGAATGAATTTTTAAGAGTCCGCACGGAGTTAAGTTATCGCTTCCATTTCTTAGTGCGCTCTCTTGCTTTCCCTCTTGCTGCTCGCTGTATGGGGCTCGGACTTTTCACTTCTTTCCTCCTCTCTCTCTCTCTCTTTCTCGCTCATTTCTTGCATTTTTCTCTGCGCTCCCTTGATTTTTACCCTCTCTCGGTTTATTTTTCTCCGCTCTCGAGCTTTTATCTCTTCCTTCGCCTTCCCCATTCATTTCCACCGTACTTTTTCATTCTGCTTCATTTTCTTTCACCTGCTGGAACGAATTCTCTCTCTTTCCTTTTCGTGTTCTCCATCATTTTTCCAGATTCCGATGATTTCTACGCTTTTTGATTTTTCCAAGCTTTTACGAGAAAAATCAAAGCTTTACGGGGAAACAAAGAGGAAAAGAATAAATCCGTATACAAACTGAAGTTATTGGTTCGACGTTTTCAATTGGGAAAAAGTTTTCATCATGGCACTTCCGTAATAAAGAAATACTTGGATTTTTATGACCAAAGAAGTGTTTTAAAACTGATTTTAGACGATTGATTTTTACAAATCTCTTACTGCCTTTTTATTCTTAAGTTAATGTAAGTATTATCAATTTATTTTTTTCTAAATCTCAGCCATATTTATACTAAATTGAACATTAAATTATCATTCTGCAATCATAATCACAAATTTATAATCCACGAAGTGTTATTTTTAATACACAATCTTAAAAATGACCTTTTATCAGAGCGAGTAAAATAGAAGCTATCAAGTCGCAACTTGTAATTCTTCCTCCAAGTACCATAAATTCCTCGAAGTCCCATCAAACCAGCCGAAAAAATCTCTCAATTTCGTACACCGAGCGTCGAAAAAGTCCGCCTCAGCGCTATTTCCTTTCTCGGCCAACTTTTTTTCCTCCCAGCTCACGTATCATCTCCTGCAGCCACGCAACTTTCTTGCACTCGGCTCGCTTTTTACGATCAGTCGGCCCGAGGCCTGCGGCCGTACGATGAACGCGAGCGCGGCCCTCGCAACTTTCATAACCGGGCGTCCCGGACATTCTTGGGATTACCCGGATAGTACTTGCGCGCTCGCTCGCGCACAGTTCGAAGTGTATATAGACGGGATAAGGGGACCGAGAGTTTGACCAGTGCGAGGCCGGGGGACTGTAAAATCTCGGGGATTGTAAAATTTTGCGTGCGTGCGCGGGCGCGCGATCGCGCAAACGGGATTGTCGGATTAACGAGCTTTCTCGCTCGATGCTTTACGGCGCGAGAGAGTTTGCTCGCCGCCGAGTTGTATGCGCGTAGGAGGTGGGCCTGGGTGGGATTTAACTATGGTGAAAATTCGCGGAAAGTTGCGAGAGCCAAATGTGATTAGGCGTTTAAGCGGGGGCCAGTTTGATTGCCGCACGCTGCTGTAGCTGGATTTCTTTTTGTTGCGTTAAGAGGATAACTTTTCGGGATTACGAGCGGCTCGGTTAAAGCTTGTTGATCTTTTCGCTTGAGTTTGAATTAATTTATTGTGATCGCTTTTTAAAATTATGGATTCTTTAAACCTGGACGCATTTAGAGTTGGGTCCAGAAGTTTTACATAGTAACTTTCAAAGATCTTTCGTGATGTGGGTGGAGTTTTTTAAATAGTCTGCAATCTCTTTATCATTAAAGGTAAAGAATAGTATCTTATACTTCTTATGTAATCAATGAGTGTACAAAAGCCCTTTATCCCTGCATTGTCTAAAAAAAAAAAAAACACGTACAATACAATATTCCACTCAATTTAACTAATAAACTTTCGGAACTCCTAATTCGTGTCAACCATTCCCATCCCCATATGTCGGCCGCAAAAACGTAGGCAGAATCCACGGGTCAGTACTCGGTAATCTCAGGAGAGTCTAGGGCTCAGACGTAGGGTAGGCAGGTGTTGCTGCTCGCGGCTGCTCGTCAAGTATGGAGGCAGCGATGATAAAACATTAATGCTAAGAGCAAAATTGCTTTAGCTAGGGGTGGCCAAGCGCTTCTTGTCGCGCGAGCGCGCAAAATGGACAGCGGCGTCGACGAAATATATAGCCCGGGGGATTAGTGCTCGGGAGCCCCTGGCGCTTCAATATTAAATCGATTTTTCACGAAAGTGCCCCCGGCAGGAGAGAATTTTCGACGTAAAAATTATGGCCGAATTTATGAGGGGAAATTAAGGCAGGTGGGAGGTGTTGCGATGATTTGGTAGTTAGTGTTGCCGAGGGTTATGTGACGGAATAAGATAGCGGTGTGGGATTTTAAAAGGATTTAGAATTACAGTGAATTATTCGGCTGGAGTTTATGAAGCATCTAGCACACTATGAAATAAATTTTTTTTTATATTGATTTTATTGCATTTAAAATAGTATAAAAGAAATTGATTTACTTTCTCTATTTAATAAAATTTTGAAATAAGAAATCTAATTTCGAAAATTTTAATATATATTAATTGAAATGGTATATTTTGATACTACGAATATACATTTTCAAAAACTATTTATATCATTTTCTCATAACAGGCTTTCTGAACTTATTTGTTATGCAAATTTTGTAAATTAGAAAACCAAGTCTATCTGTCATGCAGACCGTGTCGGAGAGTTGATTTAATTCGGAAACTATATTGGTTTATGACCTTGTTTAACTAATAAGGAAAGTCCGTAACCTTTGGAGGATAGATTTTGCTGTTTCTGTAAGATATTTTGACATTTAAACATAAGCATCTAAACTTTGAGTTACTAACTTTTGCTTTTTAAATAATAGCTTTTGTACTACAGATATACAAATAATAATTTAGATATTTAGATATTTATTGAACCAGATAATAATTACATTGAGGTAATCTCAGTTATTTGTACATAGGTTGGTACATGAAAACTTTATTTATTTTTATATAAGTTTATTATTGTTTTATAGCCAAAAGTTTAAGGCTAAAAATTTAACTGCGTAAAATAACAGCTATGAATAATTATCATAGTCTATTTGAAAATATTTCCATAAATATTTTCCAAGATTTCATAGTTAAATTTTTGTACAAAATTTTCCGTAAAAAGGTAGATAAAGTTATAATTTTAAAGTTATAATATAATTTTAAGTTTTCTTATAAAGCTTATGTTAGATTTAATTGTGTTATACATAATGATCTATAATCATGATACTATGAAAATATAATTTCCGTTTTATCCGTCCATCCAGATTACAAAAAAGTAAGCTTTTTCATACTCAAATCCTAACCGCCCATTAAAATTGTCCACAAAGAATTAAATCTGTTTGAACAGTTAGCATAATTTATTTCAGGTGCCATATAAGAATATTGTTCAAAAAGTCATTTTTAATTATTCAAACGTGTTACATTGTAAAATTAAATATATATACAATTAATTGAAATTTATCGCAAATTATAAGAGGTAAACTTGCGATGAAATTAAACTTCGTAGAACCGGAATAAACATATTGGTTTTATTACTAATTAGATAATGTAATATTAATTAACAAATATTTGCTAATTATTGATAATTAAAAAAAATTACTGTTCATGTTTCCTGAAAATTACATATTTTACCATATTATTTATATGTATTATATTTAATTGTTATTATTTTGCAAATATATATGTATTATAAAACAAATTGTAGCGTGTATGTAGTAAATATGATATAAGGTTGATATAGTTTTCAAAACGTTGATCATTTACAAAAGAAGAAAAACTCAGTAGTACAAACATAATGTTTATACTTCCTATAGCGTCGCACAAAGAAGACTGAAGAGAGAGGACTAAAACAATACTATAGAGAGAAAACTTCAAAAGTGATATTTGATACATTCAAGTTATTTTCTTCGAGGAGGGACCGACTAAGGTGTCGCAGCGGGTCTTTTTCTTCCTCTCTCTCTCTCTCTTTCTCTTTCTCTCTCACTCTTTCGGTAACAAAAGTGTACTTAAAACTTTCGCGATCGTGATATAAATTTTCATGCTTGTTAAAAGTTCTCTCGAGAAGGCAGAAAGACGAGCCGGGTGAATTGATACCCAAGAGCGCGCCACAACGTCGCAAGCGCCTTCTATTCGACCGGGCGGAAAAGCTCTTTTCTAGGATGAGTGTTGGGGAAAAAATGCGAATCTGTAGGGTGGATTCTTACATCTTGCTTAAGCGGTAATAATCCTGCTGTAAGAGCAAAGAGCTTCGTAATAGAAATTTTATGCGTTTTTGAAGTGATTTTAAACTTTGTTATAAGATTAAGCACTTCTGTAGATTCGTAATGAAATTTATGATGATGTTTTACTATTTTAAATTCTAAAGATTTAAATAATAATCTTTTTACTTTGATGTGCTTCTATGCCGCTTGCAGACATTTTCTTTGAAATAAATCTTCAGGTTTACATTTTTTTTAAAATGTATTAATTTTAATCCTTGCTATAATTATTATTTCAGTAAATGTTTTACATTCAAAAATAAAAGAAAGATTATACTATGAAATAGTTTAATCTCATATGTGAATTTAAATATAATAAAATAAAATAAGTCGAGTTAGATCTATAAATATTAGTGTGTAATATCATATGTTCATAAATTTGACATAATTTGACATTTTTATTTGAAAAGAAACTGATAGTATTTGACTTTTTGAAAATCTGAAAACTCATCCAATTTTCAAAAATCGATTTTGGTTACCATATCTGACATTGATACGTGAAAATCAATTTTTACTATATATGCCCGTACATGTTACCAATCTGGAGAAAATCAATTTTCGGTTTTCTAGAGGAGATTTTAAAATTGTTCGAATACCACCGACTACTGTGAAATCGACGTAATGGCATTTTGATAGAAACGCAGAAACACTATAGTAAAAGTAGTCTCAAATTGAGATTTGATAGTGCTGAGATTTTTTTTTTTTTTTTTTAAGTTACTGGCACAGTCTTTTGCTGAAAATTCTCGTAAATTTTATAGAATCCAAATTTCGATGCAGTACACGTGTAAAATAGTTATTGTTAAATATACAATTGATTCATATCACTGAAATCTTTTTTTAAGAAAAACATAGTACCAGCATTTAAATTACACAAAATCTTTTTAACCTTACCATTTTTTACAAATTAATCAAAACAGTATCGTTAAAATTACAATAAACACAAGCGCAATAAGTAATAATAGTTTCAACGATAAATCCGCCTAATAGTTTCCAGACCTTGAAACTCGCGCAATTAAGGGCTCAGCCGGTAATCCTCGCAAACGGAATCCGCGCGTTTGCTTGCAACATCTTGCCGCGGCGAAGTGAAAATCTCGATATCGCGTCAGACGCGACTACCCGTGCGCTCTCGCGCAACCGCCGCGCAGCGACCGATCAACTAACAAACGAGAAAACTTTCATCATCCCTCTTTCTGTCCTCTGAGTGCCGACTCGCTCTCCAGAGCTGCTTGGGGGTGGGTGGAGGTGAGAGAGACTCGCTGCTTGCGATATTATTAAGGAGATGTTGAAGGATGGTGAAAATTCGGGGCAATTAGGAATCGTTGCGAGATTTGATAGGAAGGTGGAGAATTGAGTTGAACGATTTGTTTTGAATTGTGGTATTTCGATATTGCAAATAATTTAGGGATATAACATAATTTTAAAAACTTATTTAGAAAAACAATTGTGAGCGCTAAAATACTTATCTAAAAATGAGATTCAGTTAGTTAAAAATTTTTCTTTCATTATTCTTATATTTTATTTTTATAAACGTTTGTATATTGGAAAGCCATACTTACTGCTCTAAAAATAATTGTTAATTAAGCTATGCTAAAATCGAAACATTCGATGTCTCTATGACAATTGAACTGTTATCTGCCTCATGGACACCGTTCATCCTAATCCCAGATAAGCAGCGTCTTCAATTATGCTTCTAATCTCTCAAACGTTATCAGCCGTTTGTCTCACGGACAGAGATTATCCCAAGTCTACAATCAATGTATTGAATTGAAAAGTAGCCTTTGTATTGTTAAAACTGCATACTTAAGAAGACTATCAGTGCCTGCAATTTTTGCAGCATTTGCTCACCAAGCCCATGAAACTTAACTTTTTGCGGAGATCTTTCATTTGCTAAGCATGTGATTTAGATGTTCATTTGAAATAATCAATAATGCCTTAAGTAAATGAACTCAGACACTTATTTCTAATTTTTGCGCAAATACAAGCTTAGAACATTTAAAACTTATACGACAAACTCTCTTTTAATGAACTTAATTTTAAATAATAATACGTACAACATTTGCACTAAGCAAGTATTCTAGATGTAGATATTTGCTGTAGCGAATACATACAACGTATTAGTAAAGCTCAAGCGTTCAATCTTACTCGTGTGTAAAACACGTTTAACGCACACGTTGCGTTATGTACTGTTATAGTTTGTTTTATGAAATCTTTCGCAACAATTATTTCTAACAAAACTCATAGTAAGTTACATATTTTTTTCTTTAACTCTATTTCCACAATCAGTTCATAACTAAAACAAAACATCTCATACAACATATACACGCAACTTATGTATTCTTAAACGCTAGTTTATATAAATCTAACAAAATCCATCATTCACGCATCCTCGTCAACACCTTCCAAATTCCCGATTACCCAAACGCAAGCTCAAAGGCACCCAACCTCTTCAATCAAGCCCGACAGAAGCTCCTCTCTCTCTCCTCATTTCTGAGCCATAACTCGCATTTTTTCTCCTATCGCCCTATCGCAAGCTCTGCCTTAATGGAACAGCAGAACAGCAGGCAGGCGTCAAGAGACAGAGCGCGCACGCTTCCGCGGTAATCAGACTGGCTGGGCGTTATAGGTATGTACATGTCGCAGCTAGGTTAAAGCCAAGTCGAACTGTGCGCTCTGAAGTGGATGGCGCGCGAGCGCGCTGGCTGAGAGAAGTGTAGAGGAGAGAGGAAAGTTGCCCCGGACGTCGTTAGAGTCGCACTACGCTCCGGAGCCGCATCCCCCGGAATCCTCTTTGCTCCGGCTAAGTTTCCACGTGCCGGCGACAGCGACGGGGGTGGAAGAAAAAACTTTGCTGGGAAAATATCGTGTGAATATTTATGCGATATTTCTTCGTAATTATGCCAAGTTTTACAGGCGCTTGGATGCTTCCGAGCTTTTCCTTCTTTTTTCAATTCTTGGAGTTTTTTTTTTTATTTTTTGGTCGAGAAGAGAATGTTGGTTTAAGATTTGTGGAGTGTTTATGAAATCGGAGAGCGGATTTTTAGTTTTTAGTTTGAATAGGGCTAATTGGAGATATTAATCGACAGTCGTGACGCTCGTAGAACAATTTTGTTAGTTGCAAAATTTTGATAATAGCAATGGTTCAATAATTTAATTATTTTTTTTATTTATTAATATCTTATTCTATGCATGATTAAGACAAAGAACCGTTGACTATTGGACTAGTTGTTAATCATTAATTTCTAGTAATTATAGCAGTTTGTGATTTTCGTATTAATAATGATAATTTAAATCGCCTATAGATGCTAATGCATATGCAAATTAAGTGTTTGGTTTGAATCATCGCTTCATAGAATTCAATTTATAGAATTTTGTACTCGGATGGTTCATCAACAATTTTGTATAGAAATTTATCAAAACTAATAATTACTTATTAAAAATATAATAATTATCAAAAATAATGTAAAAATATAATTGTAAAATGAGAATTGTGATAAAAAAGTTGATGACTATTTTACATAGAAAATTATCAGTTAAAAAAACAATAAAATATAAATACTGAATAATTTAAGTGATATTATCTATCTTTACATCAATTATAAAAATGAACATATTTTTCTCAATACTGAATTCCCTACTTTTTCAACGCGCATCTTCGCTTAGCGCATTCAGGAATCATGCATTGTGAGTAAATTGAGCTTTATTAGAGTTTAATCAGATAATTGGCGTTGCTTCCCCATTGAACTCTCGATAAATTGCCAGGGCTAGCCTTGGCAAAGCCAACGAGCTTGAATTTTCATGCGCTAACAAAGATTTGATTGCATGATTCAACTAATCGGGAGTTCAATAGGGTTTCTGGTGCACTAAAAAACTTTTGCGGTCGCAGTACTAGAATGTTCAAGCTTTTATCGATGTTAATTTGATCCAAACTAATAATTCATGAATTTTAAAGCAGAAATTTCGATTACAAGCCGTAAAATAAACAGTTTTAATTTTATTCAGCTGTATATTTACTTACTAGTTCGCTTAATTTTATAGAGTTTAATATGTTAAAAATAAAAATAGATTTTAATCATCTTTTTTTAGCTAAAAGCACTGAAATTAATTCTTCAATGATTTAGAAATCTAAAAAATGAATTGTTCAATCTTTAAAATTATATCACCAGGAAAAAACTTAGTAAAATACTAACTCTAAAATAAAAACCAAGCTCAAATTTCCATACACAAAGCAAATCAATCGCACACCGAGCCGCAAAAAAGCAACTTCATAAAATTCAAGATGAGACACTCGTCACACCTCCCCCCTTTGACAGCCTCTCCGCGGCCGCAAAATCAATCCTTCCCCTGCAGTGACGCCGACTCGCAAAATACGCGTTCGGTAAAATTGAAAGGTGAGCGGGCGCGCGTCCGCATATAAATGAGCTCGGCGCTGGCGCAAAATATGCGAGCGCGCTCTCGCATTATTAGCTCTCAAAAACTGTCGGAGGCCGTGCGCTCGTAATGCCGGCGTGCGCATTCAATTATCAAGCAGGCGCGGACTGACTGCGATCATTCGCACGCTCCTGGGTATATATATGCGAGAAACCCTTTCCTTTCGTTCTTCGGCAGCGCGCGAGCTTCGCGGTTCGAAATGAATAATGCACCGGGCGAGCTGCTGCTATTGGCATATTACGCCCAATCGGCAGGCCGCGCGCTTCGCTAATTACGATACAATATTGCCATAACGAGAGAGAGAGAGAGATGCGCTCACGAATTTTCCTGCCCACCAGCTTGGCTGTATGCGTCTCTATGAAGGGGAGTGGCTTGTTAAATGACGTTTGCCAGGTGCGCTCGGCCGTATGTTTAGAATGCTGCGGTCGCGCTTGGAGGCTTTCTTTTGTTGTTTGTGGTTTGTTTGATTTGTCGGAAGTTTTTTGGTTTTTTATGTGGCCAGGTGGAGTGATTTTGTAGAGAAAAAACTGTCGTTTTTTTATGAGAAAATATGATAATTTTAGAATTGTAGATGGTAATGAAATAAGCTTAACATTGATAAATCAAAATAGTTTGGTAAATCCACGATTTTTAAAAAATAATAGAATTTCAGCGCTACTCAGTAAACCATTTATGGCACTTGACGTGTCAGAAGTTCAATTAAAGCTTGATCAGAGCGTGGCTAACTTCGCTTAAAATCAGAATAATGAATTGATTAATGTTGTGATTATTAGAATAATTAAAATAGTTTACTTTAGACCACTACTGCTAACTTTTAATTAGCTTTACGGCATTAAAGTTTTAGTAACGATAATTTATTTATTCGTATTGGGAAATTTCCTAATCAGCTAAATGAAATTATACCCGTTACATTTTCCAAATTCAAGTTAATTAATAAATTTCTAATAATCAGCGTACATTCACAAAAGTCGCCCTATAATAAAATCCCAATTAATAAACGCCTTTCTTCATTACAGAACCCATAGTAACAACATCAATCGATAATCCCTTTATAATCCACCCCTTCACATTTTAATGACGTTTCCCCCCTTCGTTTTCCCTTAGCGCAAAAAAAAAACTTCCTAGAAATTTGCCTCTCCGCCTCTCTCTCTCTTTCTCTCTGCTTATACATAATCGAACCGCTTAGGAGATAAGTTCGCCTGCCGCCACTCCGTCGGTGATAATTTCCGTTTGAGAAATGTGTCACGATCGCTCGTCCGATGTAAATTGCGGCTTTGTCGCGGAGCCCGAGAATCGTAGCATGAATTTTGATAAGAGGTCGCAGAGTTCCAGCGCTGCCGATGAGGAATCGAATGGAAAAGGTACTGCTGGAGAATGTATAAAAGGTATTGATGAAGACAAAAGAGCGAAGAAGCAGAGCGGCCAGCGCAGGTGTATATTTATGTTGTGATGCCATTGTTCGGGGTGCTCTTATTACGATGGAAATGAGTCACGCGTGAAATGCCAGGGGCTCTATTATGTAAGGCTAACGTTAGCGTTAAATAGAATTAAATCTTGATTTTATGTGCTTTTGTATATGAATGGCGCGCGTTAGCAGTAGTGAATAGACCCTCGGGGTGTTGACTTTGGATTTAGAGAACAAGGGTTCTTTTTTTATTGAACGAACGGTTAGTGGACATTCAAAATGTGGATGATAAAAAGGAATTTGTTAAACATGAACGTATTTGTGAACTCGGATTTCAAATTGCGAGAAATAATCTCCATGTAAATTACTTTTTATGCGATACTCAAAATGTTTACAGTTCATTTGCATTTTAGGTCTGCTAAATGTGATATTTATACGTGTGTACTCTGATAAAATTCCGATTACTAAAATCATAGTTAATACTTTATGAAAATTCCGTCACAAAATTTTTTAAAATTAAAATAATCTCTGGGTTAATATTAAAAGAATATTTTATTTTTTTAGCTATATATTTAACTAAAATATTTTTAATAATGAATATAAAAGTAAATTAATCTTGACTGCTTTGTAGCCCGGTCGATATTTTTTAGCGGAATTTTAGATGGGATTGTATAAATCCATTTATTGCATTATAAATTAATTAGCCAAATGATAAATTATTAAATTTCACTATACAGTTAATTTTATTAAAATTTATATTATAAAACCTATTTCCATTCAACCAATTCCTAAAATTCTTATAAGCTTCAGTAAAATCAGTATTATTAACAATAAATATTACATCTATTTACTTTGTTTCGTTTTTTTATACGAACCGGGAAATTTAAATATATTTGCTCGTAATCTCATTCGTACACACTGTCAATCCTAATAAAACTGTAAAATCATGTAATCGCGCCATAAACAAACTCAAAGGCCTAAAACACAAAATTACATATCCCAAGCACTTTGGTAAATTGAAAAGAAATTTTATTTTTACCATGCTCGGCTCCAGTCCATCTTATCAGCCTTACTCTCATCGGCCCCGATCCGAATTCTCCGTATCCCGCATTTGCGTCACGGCGCGCTTTGCACATCTAATCGCATTATACCCGCTATCTCGCGACAAAATTTGAAATTTCCCGTCGTCTGTCCTTTGCTATATAGCTCATCTCGACGCCCGAAAATCATCCACGCCGAAGAATTCGATGTAAAAAATTGATCAAGCCACCTTCTAAACGCGACGTTATTTGCAAGTCGAGGGGGACGAGAGGAAAAAAATCGATGCGAAATTTCTCCTACGGGATAAGACAGGACAGCGCGTGCGTGCTCCTTTTTTTTCGCCCTCTCGGAGACGTGATAGACATAACTCAAGGATACGCGGGCACTGTGGTTATATTCTCGTAGCAGCTCCCAAAGGCGCTGTCCCGCTGTGGTGTATTTTTGTTTATTTCGAGCGCGACTGTGTATTATGCACGAGCCAGCTGCTTGCATTCAATCATCCGTGAAAAATGGATCCTTCTACTCTTAGACGAGTTTGAAAAAACAGACGTTTGAGGACTGCGGTTGGGATGTGAGTGAGATTTAGAGTATTTTTTATTTTGAAAGTCTAAAATTAGAATTTTTAGTAATGTAAATAATTTAAGGTTATGAATGTAAATAAATTTAATATAAATTCGAACAAGACTTGAAGTACTTACTAAACTAGAAGAAAATAAATTATTTATTTGAAGGTTTTCTATTGGTCGAATAGGTTCAGTCTACTGCAGGTATATGATCAAACAACAAGTAAGCTGAGTAATAATATTTATGTAAATAGATAAAATACAGATGAAAATGTAAAATAAAATATTGATAAAAAAAGATAACTAAAGAAAAATGAGATAATAGTTTTGTAATGATAAAGTAGCAATCAAGCCGAATAATTAACAACTAGTATTTACATATTCTTTTTAATATAAAGTTAGAAAATAAAGCGAAATTAGGGATACAATTTATTGCTTCAAGTTTCTTTACGGCTCTTTAAATATCCAACTCAAAAGAAAATTCAAAAGTCAGCAAAAACATGATCGATGCCGCTCTTCTAAAAAAAGCCATTATCATAAGAAAACATCGAACCAGTCATTCGTTCACAATGCAGCTTTTCATAATAATCGAAATTCAATACGCCAAGCGACTAAAACTATTTTTGCCTTCCACAAGCGATACATAATCTAGATAGGCACCGCGTCTGTTCATTCGCCAGCTTCCCTAAAAAAAGCGCCACTGAGGATTAAGGTGTCGGTCGAAAGCGCATATATACATTCAGCCGCGATACATCGTTTTTTTCCGACTCTGTTAGCTGCGCGCTTTTTTGCAGCTCGTCGATCGCGTATAAACCGAGAGGTATTAAGCGCCATTTATATGTTAATTTTCTAGAGGATGTACATGCGTGAGTGTTGGAGAAACGAGCTTGTTTTTTGAAAAAAGAAAAAGATGAATTTTGTACAGTTGGACAATTTTAATGAAATCTTTATAAGTATTTTTTTTCGAGGTTGAAATTTTAGTTATAATATTTCGTTTTATAGCGCTGTGCTGCACGTAATCTGTGGATTTAGTCGGATTTAAATTTATTGAAGCTTAAAATGTTACAATTGTGTAAAAATTCTGCGTTTAATTTTTATGATTTATTATAGTGACATAAAAATTTGGCGACTTGAAATAAAAACGATAATATAATCTGTATTTATCTGAATTATTAAATTAATATGATTTAATTTGATTTTGTGAATAAATAAAAATATTTTAATATTATAATTGAACATTTTTAAGTATATATGGTATATTTTAAGTTTTATATTTTAACTGTTATTGGTCAAACTTACTTGAATTTCGGTTGATTTTAATTAGGACTTATTTTATTATTTATACTGTTTTATCGGCCTATTATATTATTCATACTGTTGGTCTGACCAAACCCGGGCATTACCTACTGACTCAATCATAGTACACGTACCTAAATTCCTCACAAAACAAATCATAAAAACACCTAAACTTAAAATAATCATCCGTCCCTATATCTCATTTCAATTTGCCTCTCAACCGACACCAGCAGCCCAATTTAAAATTCCCAAAACGACATTTCATTCTCCACGCAACATCCACCTCAAGTCGGTACTCCAACTACCCGCACCCTTAGGCAAATACCAACCATCTTCGCTTCTCAGCCACACGAACAAACTGCAGCCCGCCCTGCCGTATTTTACCCCGTAACGGCATTTGCGACCCGCGGCATAAAAACACGCTCCCACCCCCCTTAATATAAAGACGTTCCGCGACCGTCATAAAGGTTCAAGTGAGCGAGCGCAAAACGCGCTGTCTGCACGCGGTCCTAGCAGGAGTCTCGGGAGGCATATATACGTGGGAGTGAGGGATGTGGCTCGCACATCACGAGTCGGTCGCGAGCCGATCGATATATGTGCCAGTGTACTGGGAGCAGTTTACGCGCGCCGGGGGTGACTTTTAGAATGGAGGATTTTTGGTCAAGGTCTCATGGTTTTCTTAGGGGGGTTAAAATGTTATACTGGACAAATGTTCTGGTTGTGTTGTCGTAAATATGACGTTTCATAATTGAGCAGTTAAATATTTTATGGTGATATTATTCGAGTATTGTGAGAAACTTCAAGAAAATAGAAACATCTATAAAAATGTTTTGCAAAAAAGATTGGTAATGCAAAATATGTAATGAAAATGTGATATTCTAAGAAAGACAGTTTATTTCACGTTCACGCGTTTGTCCTTTTATCTACGTTTTTATTATGTTTTCGTTCTTGAAGCTTTTGTGCCCTTGTACGTTAATAGAGAAAATCAAAAGCCATCCTAATATCGTCGTCAGGAAATAGTCTTCTATTAACTTCTTAGTTACGCCACGATGGATCCAGAGAGAAAAAGCGAGAAGTGTATGAAACATAAGAAATCTATGTTCACTTGCTCGTTTACATAAAAGAAATGTTTTATTAAAAGGCATTTAAGAAAAAAATTAAAAAAACAAAATTTAAAAAAAGGTCTCTAACTCCATATAGTACAGCATTGCATATATATAATATATTTTTTTTTAACTTTATAATACAAGTGCAAACATATATCAACAATATTTTTTAACATAAAGGACTTTGGCGTTTAAAATTTAATTACCAGTTGACTAAATCAATGCTGTTTAATTTTTAATAGTATCAAAATGAGCAATTAAAGGTGTGAATAATAAGATAGTGATTTTCTTTAATATTTGCTCTTTTTACAAAATATACAATTTTGGAAATCTCAGATTAAAATTTCACTTTGCGCTAAAATTACTTTGCTCCCAGGTTTGTGGTTTGCACAAAACCCATTTTGGTATTCCACGTTACTGTACTAACTTTCGCAGCCAAAGTTGAGTAATTTACAAGTAATAAAGTAATCTAGTTTAAAAGCATAAAGGAACATTTCTTTTAAAAAAATTAAGAAAATTAGAATAAAGTTAAAACATCTCATAAATTCAGATTTTTCAACTTAACTAATTGAATTATGTTATATAAAGTATTTGTTAAAAGGAACTTGGTTTTATGAGTAATAAATTAAATAAAATATAATTAAATGATAAAAATGGTAAAGGTTAAGAATGCCAGTTCGAAATAAATTCACTAAAAATAAATAAATATCCTTTACTTTTAAAAATAGCAGAAACTTATTTTGCTATTTTGCAAGCTAGATATTAATTTGTTGTATATTAGTTTCAATATACATCAATTTAGGTAAATTCTAGTTGTCTATATCATAATTCCAAGTCTTTGATACCGCCTACTGTTGAAAATCCTTTTTTCCTACTTCTATCATGTACCACAAACTTTTGAGTCAACTGGTTTATCAATTTGGAACAGATCAGGCTT
Organism: Eupelmus urozonus; assembly: GCA_900480035.1. Lineage (NCBI taxonomy): Eukaryota > Metazoa > Arthropoda > Insecta > Hymenoptera > Eupelmidae > Eupelmus > Eupelmus urozonus. Next base: position 3,153 of record UELX01003488.1, on the reverse strand, counting down.
AGTACTTGTTTCAAATTACTTTTCTGAATAAAATATTTTGTATATACCAATTTGAGTACAACAAATTACTATTAAGCAAAATTACAGTTTGAATCTTTAAAAGTAATAGATACTCTATCTATTTTCAGTGAATTTAAGCTAAGACCGGTCCTCTTAAACGAACAAGAAAACTCATTAATATGGCTCTCACAAGGAGAATCGGTGTCAAACCGCTTACACCTTAAACTCGAAACGTGCGTAAAATTCATTAACCCTCCCTCACTCATCCGGCAATTATTCAAATGAAAAACTGCTCCTCGCGATCCTCGGTACACCCTGGCCCAAAGTAAACCTCGGTTGTTTCCGACCTCTCGGCCTTGTTATATCCTTAACGAGCCGTAATACCACGTCAGGCCAAATCAGAATGGATCTAGCCCGCTGCTCGAGCTATATATAATACAAGGGTAAAAGAGTTATACAAACGGCAGCAGTTATAAAGGTACGAGCGAGCATCCGGCCGTTCCTTAATTCAATTGCCGATGAATTATCTTAAACAATGGAGACGGAAGAGTTAGTTAAGTAACTGCAGTAATGGATTAACCCCGGGCTAGAGCTACTCTCGCGAATCTCTTCTCGCTCTCTCTCTCTCTCTCTCGCTATATATATACAATACGCGTTGTGTGCCGAGACCTCCAACGTCTTGCTGCAGAGACTCGGCTTCTTGGAGAGGACCGCCCCGCGGCTGAGGCAAATTTTCGACCAGGAGACGCGATTGCGAGAATGGCCCTGCTCCGAGTTGAACTTGACTTTCTCTTTGGAAATGAATAAAAAGTCTGATTAGATACTTATTCGCGGAGTCGAGGGTTTGGCTTGCAAGCTTTTTGGCTCATGGAGTGGTTTACAGCGGGAAGGTGTTTGACTACTGTTGAAATTTTAATTGGATTGTGCTGAAATCGATGAATGTAAAATTAGTATTTCCGTTTTGAAGGGAAGGAGTTATTTGTAGTTATTCTAAGAAACAGAAAACGAATTTAGATCGTTGACGAGATAGATAAATTTAATATTAAAGTCCATATTAGCTACATGTTAGTTTGAAATCGTCATATTTATACAGCTACTGGATGTTTTTAATAAAAGCGAATGTAAAAAATTTTTAATTAAATACCATTTTAAGATTTTCCATTTATATGTAGGTATAAATAAATATTTGTCGGATTTAGTTTGGGACTGAATAACATTTCCATACCTTCCATTGAACCTTCTTTCGTATATTTAGATTTCGTCAAGTCTTTGGAATACGTATCTACTTGTTTGTTGAATTCTCTCGGGTAGACGTGTGTGTATGTATTATTCAAAGAAAGTATATGTAAAGTAGTATTTCGCCTCAAGGCTATATATTGATTTCGATTTTCAAGTTAACTTTTTCCTATTTATTTGTATGACGGATCGACCTGAAAATTCAAATATAAGTTACGCATTATAAATATTTTGTTAAACTTTATTTCTGTTTCTACCTTTTACAGTGAAACAAGCCCTTTAAATTTTCCTGAATAATTATTACATGCAAATTAATGGGAAACACACTGAAACCGAAAAATAAGGTCATTCTAAAAGCGCAATAAATTAAAAATGATATAAAATTCAATATTTTTATTACCTGTAAAGTATGATTATTTCAATGCCTCCATGATTTCGTGGAATTTAAGCATAATACAAAATAAAATGAAATTTTAAAACGATTCAATTTAAAACATCACATAATCATTCCATCCTCCATTATATTCATATTCATGAATTTTTCACCAAAAAGTACATCCAACAAAGCGAGTACATCACAACAAAATTTCACCATAAAAAGAACTTAATCAAAACAATTAATTAAAACTCAGAAACGCGGCAAAAGAAAATTTGTAAAAAATAAAGAGTGGCGGCTCGCATTGGTATTAAATTTAGAACCCGCGGAGTAGAGAGCTCGACCGATGGCTTGGCTTTTATCGTCGCGGGGGGCCAGCTAACTTCCCCCTTTCTCTCTCTCTCTTTCCCGAAAAATTTTTCCAATAAAAAGCGGAAACTCTTCGCCGAGGCAGCGGCTCGGCAAATAATCAGCAAAAAGCTCGGTCATCTCTCTCTCCTTCTCTCTTTCTATGTCTATATATTCATACAAACTTTCTTTTTACTGCAGTTTATTTTCGGGCGCGAGCCGTTATAAAATCGTCCGCGGGCCGCAAAAATCAATGACTCACCCTCGTCAAGAGGCGGGCAGGCCGCACGCAGTCTCATAAAATTTTCCTCCCTTGTCGAAGCCATCAAATCTCCGGAGCCTCTCCCTTCGCCCGAGCGAATCGATTCGACGGAAAGAGAGAATGGGAAGATCGACGTCGGCGCGTCAAAGGCTTCGTTAACCGACACAGCGCCCAGCTTTTCTCTCTATACTGTAAATAAAATCGAGAAACCCCTGTTCTTCACGCCAGCGCGCGCAGCTTGGCTACCTTCTAAAAGGACGTTCTTCCTCTAATTTCAACTTAATTAAAAGCCGGGGCGTCTCGAGTGTCTCTCGATCTCCCTCTCAGTTCTGTTCTCTCTCTCTCTCTCTCTCTCGTTTTCTCGATCTATCTATATATCTATCTATCTCAGGTAACTCATTCAAACTCTCGGCAAGCAGAGTGCGAGTAGCTTCGTTCCCCAATGTATATATACGTGGACTAGCGTGCGAGTTACTTGGTACAAGTACCCAAAGCATTTACTTCTATTCTTCGCGTTGTTTTGAACCGTCTTTTCTTGTTCGCGGGTTTTTTTCTTATTTGTGCGCTTAAGCGCTGATGTGAAGGTACTGTGATTAAGGAGAGGCCAAAGTTGCCTCTTGCTTAGTAGTCAGGGTTTATGCTAAACAATAGATTTTAATTAAAGCAAGGTTACTTTTTTGTTTGAGGATAACAAAGGTTTGGTTTCTTGCAGTATTGTTATGATGCGTCGTAGAAGAGTTTAAAGATAACACTTTTTTCTAAATAGTACCTGACACGGGAAACGGTTTATTAAAAATTTCTGTTTTCTATTAAAAAATGGACCGAGTCGCGAATAAAAGAAACATTAATTAAGAGGGCCAGCCTGAGTTAAAATCACTGAAAATGAATAAAACTTTTATTACTATTTAAAATAGTATATTGCAGCTTTTGT
>UELX01003487.1:0-23087 GCA_900480035.1 Eupelmus urozonus | reverse complement strand
ATATATATCGACTGCCCCCCCCCCCTCCCCCCATAGCTCGTCTCGTACGCGCGAGGCGTCTCGATGACGCTTTGCTCTCTTCTTGCCTGCGAGTGTTGCGTGAGGTGAATCTCGATCTTGGATATGTGTGTGTTTGTGTGTGTTGGGTAAAAAGAAGACGGGGAACAGGCGCGCGCGTCTGTGGGGGAGAGGGAGGTGGAAAAAGTTGGCGGAGGATGAAAATCGAGAGCAGGAGACAATGAATTCAGCTGGCAGTAGAAATAGGCGCGAGTTGGTCAGACGCGACGGAGAGAGAGATGTGTGGGTCTTTTTGTGGGATAGAGAGAAAGAGAAAGAGAGGGAGAGAGAGACGTTATATCTCAATAAACGCCTGCTTGGATTGATGATGATTTCTTGTGTCGATTCGCTGGTTATGCGGATTCGGCTTTCTCCGAGATCGAGTCGAGTTTTTAGTCTTGGTGGCGATGCTTTGACGGTTAGAAGTTAGTTCTAGTTTTATTATAATTAGTTGAAAGTCTGCATGGTAAGGGCTTACTATTGACTAGTGCAGTTTTCTAAGTTACATATAATATATACAGTAAATTAAAAATCAATAGAATTTGTAATTTGACGATTTATCGAAAAAATACTAAGCAAAGTCAAACCCGATTTTCTACTAGCAGCAAAACCGTATCGATTAAACAACATTACACAACCACACACTTTTCCATTCCGCATCTCCCCAAAACACAACCGTCTCCCAACGCATCCTCTCATCTCCCAGACTCACCTCAATAAAAAACCCAACCACTCGCTAATTACTCGCTCTTAAATCACCCGTGCAATTCTGGCTGCTCAAACGCGCGCGCTACCATAGAAAGTCACTCAGCCATCCTCTCTCTCTCTCTCTCTCTTTGTCCCCTCTCTCTCTATCCACGCAGCCAGCAACAGCAGCAGCAGCGGCTCCTAAGTTATGGCTAATGCGCCGTATGCTAATCCAAATTGATTTACTGGTCACTTTCGGCCGTAAATCGCTTGAGAGCCGCTCGCTCGCGCGGCAGCCGATTCGTCCTCGCGTACACCGACGCGACAGACGGAAGCTGGCCTTTTTGCCTAGGCGCAATTTGCATGCTGCCCGATTGTTTTTCTGCGCTTTCCAAGACGTTTCTAGGAATGCGCTACGCGTTACTTTAAGCGAACTCTCGGCTATATTGGCGCCTTTTGTTGGGGCAGGTGCTTAGTAGGGAATGAAAGGGAATAGCGTCGGTGGTGGCTATTGCCAGTTTGAAGGTCGTTTGCAGGAGGTAAATAGCGTAACGGGACAGAGACACGAGCGAGCCGAGGAGAGTGGCTTTTTCTACGATTTTACGGACTTCCGCGAGTGTAGATCACGCACTTCATAAGTATTCAAATTTAATGAAGTCGGACGGGCTTTTAGCGCGGGCTTTTTTGAATTTTTGAATGGTTTGGGGGTTCGGAAGCTTCTTCGTTTTTAGAAGAGAACAGGCGCGTATGAATTTTAATTTGAGGTACAAATATTTATTGAAATTTGTGAGATGCTACTTTTTGTCAGGATGCATGAACAGAGTAATTTGAAAGCATGTAACAGTTATTACCTAGTGGTTGCTCCATCCTATGATTAATTTGAAGAAAATATATATTTTATAAAACTATAATTTTTGAATATTTATAGTGACATAGATTGTTATAAATTGATTTATCTTAACAATTAAGTGATCATTTTATTAAATCAATAAATTATGGGCTGTAAATCAAACGGAAGTTTTGAAACTATGTCTTTAATTAATCAAAGTAAACGTTTAGTATTTAAACGTGGGCTTCAACTAATCTAAAATATGCATGCCGCAGGATAAATGTTATATTGTATAATATTCGTGTACCTATAATATAAAAGTTATAATTATCGCATTAGAAAAACGTATAAATAAGTTAGAGATTTCTTAATATTCTACCTGATGTAGATATGATCACTATTATTTATTAAAACAAGTCATATATTATGCAAAAATTCAAACTGATATCTGTCATTTGAATGAAAGGTGTGAAAAATATACTCTCTAATAGAGTGCATAAATTTAATTTAAATAAAATTGAAAAACAGACAAACACATAAATGTAATTGTATATATTTATTTTAATGCTCTACAATTAGTAACTCCTTAGTTTTTCTGCATTAAATTAGATTGATATCTTTATTAAAGTGACATGTCAGAAAAATTATGAAAATATAAAATATTATATGACACGATATTACTATTGATTAGGATACTGAAATTTGCAAATCATAAGAGGTTCTTCATATTCTTTTAAAGGATGCAATTAGTTGTTATTAATAAGTTATTATCTTACTAAAAAAAACAACCCTACAAGACAATTAAAGTTAATGCAATGACAATAAGATCCACAAAAAACGACGGACACCCCGGGATCATAAAAAGGATAAACGATATACCGAAAAGAAGAGCAGTAGAAAACCTGGCAGGTATCTCGTGCGTGTATTAGGCGCCATCATGATCGTCTTTTTAAAAGAAGAGGCAAGACGTAAAAGAGATAGCTAACTGACAGCTCGCCCACGTGTATGCAGATGATCCACAGCGCGGGACGAAGCTGAAAATCAAGGGAGGCGCTGTACATGCCTGAATTTCGAGATCTCTTATCGACTCGTTCGATCTTTTATGGTCTTTTTTTTAAGAGCAAAGGGATATTTCGGTGTGAAAATTTTTCCTTCAAAAATAATTTTAATATTTTGATATACATTCTGATAATGATTTGGTAGTAATATTTTAGTAAGTCGTAGAACCTCATACTAACAACATCTAAGATTTTAAACAAAAATTTCGATCCTAACTCAATCGCTGCCCATACAACTCATCGCTTAAGCAGCTATTATCGCCGCCGATTCATCCCGCAAAAAGCCATTTTTAAGCTCAATGCAGCAGCGCATCGCTATGGTCAATAACGTAATTTATGTTCCAGTCGGTCCCGCTCTCTCAATTTGCATAGGGCCAGGCACAAAAGGCACCGCGCGCAGATGAGCCGACGCGATAAGCTGCCGCTCTCGCACGAAAAGCCGCGCAAGACTCCTTATACACTTTGCCTGCGGGGGAGACGTTCCTCCGAGAAAATATCCTGTTTTATGGCCTGCCTTTTATGTGGGCGAATCGGCTGATTTTGGTTAAATGCCTGAGTGGACGTTCGCGTGAAAATGATCGGAATTTGTGCTTGATCGAAGACTGAATTGGTTGAGGATATGGTACTTTGATGTTTTTTTTTGAGATTGTAAATGTGTAACCGATATGCGTTTAATTAAAATTATGTATAATATCGGTATTATATAAAATATGAGGAGCGTTTGTGTAGTGTATGGGTAGCTTGATTTTCTTTTCTTTCTTGAATTACGGCAGAATTATGCTTTTATTGTTTCTGAAATGACGTCGATACCGATCAAAAATTATTGCAAATCGATTATATTACATCATAAATTTTAACGGTACGTAATGCACGTCTAGCGTATATGATTATAAAAATATTTTCTGAAAGATAGCATATGTTCTATATTTAATCAACACAGAAAACTACTTAAGTATACAGGCCTTATCAAGATACGCTTCACGCATACAATTTTCTCCTGTACTCAGTTACAACGTATCATTCGCGTCAAAAAGGGAAAAAATACCGTTCGATCGCTCGATTTTTTCGATTGAACAGCGTGTCACGTCTCCATTTTTTTTCTCTTTCGCGTCTCACGTTTCACTTTTGCTTATCACATCTTGATTATACGTTCATTTCAGCGAGTAGTTTGTACGTAGTTACTTTAATAAACAGGTATCGTGATTTATAATATTTTTAAATGTATCGAGATTCTATCTACGTGTTACTTTAAAATTATAACAAAATAGCTCTTAATTCGAGTAATTATTACGTCTAGCTACATCAAACTTAATTTATTCAGTCTTCTCAATCGGCGGACATGAAGCTATACTTCACTTTCTCGAAACTACATTATCGATCCAGGATCGAGCCACGAAGCTGCCGAAATCCCTCGAATCTCCACTTTCTCCCGCGAAACAACAATTTAATCCCCGCATTTAGCCGTCCGCAGCAGCCGATAAAAGCGTTTCGGCTACTCCCCGCGAAACGCTCGTAAGAAAAAAAAAAACGTCGACTTCTGCAGAATCTTCTTCTTCATCTTCTCTCTCTTCAAGCCCTCGAATAAAAAAAAGCATCTGAAACGTCACTCGCTCTTTCTCGCTCTCTCTCCTCGCGAGCAGAAAAGGCAGCCTCCGGTGTGTAGTAGCTGCGAGTGGTGGAAGGTGCAGTAGCCCAAGGCTACTAGAAGATTGTCCGGCGGACAGGTGGGTGAGGCCGGGATGTATACAAGAACGTCTCTCCCGCTCTTTCGGAGGCTCCACTTAGCCGCACGCGAGCCGCGGGGCACGAAGAGGAAGAGGCAAGGAGAGAGAGAGAGAGAGAGAGAGCGTAAGAGAGAACTGCACTCGCGCGTTGAAGAAAAACCGGGGTGTGTAGTCGACGACCAAAAAAGGAGAGCTGCATGCGAGGGCAGAGAGAGGAAGCATTAACCATGGATTTATTCGAGGCACCCGAAATTGCCCGATTACCGGCGACTGGAAAACGCGACGCGCGTGCAGTTGTAAAAGCAGCGCGAGCAATCGAGAGCGCGAGCAGCCGGCTTCTTCTTCGTCTTCTTTTGAGGGTGGCAATTTGCGGTAATATCGGCAACGACCGAAGGTAGCGCGAGTCTCTCGCTCGATGTTGCTGCGAGAGGTAGGGGAAGACTCGTTCGGGTAATACGTAGGCTACTTGCCGGGGGTCTTCTTGGAAAGAGAGCCGGCCAACTTCTGCCTTTCTTTCTCGCCTTTGCGGAGTTTCTTTGCCTGGATTGTGTATATGGCTATTGTTGAATGGCGCGCGCGCACTTCGACTTCGCTGGAGAGAAAAGCGGAGAGGATCGCGCGCTTTTGTGCGGTTTTCGGGCTTTGTGATGCTTTGCAAGGTAGCTTCGATTTAGTCGGCTGAAGATTCTGGATTCTTGGATTTGAGAAATGTAGAACGAGGACGGGTATTTTATAATAGTAGGGGCCGGTTTATCTGTAATTACATAAGCGTGGTATTATTGGTAATAATATTTTACAATAATGCAAGAATATCAATTTAATATTGATGCAGTATTGTGACAATATTAATGTAATATCATCACAATATTTCTTGAATTTCTTCGACTTTATTACATATTATGAAGATATAGATTTTTATAGATTTCAAAAATGTGAATTATGTACTCTTAATATATTTACTTGGAAATACATAATAGTTGTACTATTCATGTAATATTGTGATGATATTCCCGCAATATTAAAGTAATATTAAAGAGGTATTGCTTAAAGTACGCTCAATAATCTTGTTTGGATAATAAATTGTAAAATAAGAAGTGACGATATATATAATAGTGATTTGTTAATTTTTCTGAATGTAAGAAAAAATTAATGTCACTTAAGCTACCTCTTTACTCGTCCTCGCCTGTAGGTGTTTTTATCCAAAATTACTTTCTAGATTATATCCGCACATCCCTGGAGGCGACGTTACTTTACAAAAAACCATCTTAAACTTCACAGTAGCTTCAATAACAATCATCCTTTAAACTCGAATTAAAAAAACGAATCGCCTTCCACCCGTCAGCAATAAACGTTCCAACAACCCCAAATTCCACTGCCTACTCCACGCTTTAATTTATCCACAATTAAGCAGCCATCCTCTCTCACAACCCAGCAGAAAATCCCCACTTAGAGAGAAAGAGCCAAATTCGGCGATCGTCCCCCGGCACTCGGCGCGACATGCACCGCACGTACTTATATATCAAAGCGTTTAAACGGCGTTGTAAGTGTTTTACGAAACAAGAGCTAAATTAAACGAATCTCCCCAACGAGTCAGATCCATCCTACCGATAAAAGCCCAGTATATACGCTCTCTCACAGCCAGCTCGCAGCGTGACAGCGCGCGATCCCTCAAAAAGAGGAGAGAGGGAGTAGTACGCGCGGCGAATTCGCAATATTGCGTGCGCCCCGGCTATTGAGCTGTAAATCGCCGCGCAGATAACGCGGCTCTCCTCGAAGAATCTCGTTTCCGTTGATTTTGTATAAAACAACAGCGCCGCGCGCGAAAAGATGTTTTATTGGTAATCTCGCGGGGCCAGAGCGCGCTACACGCGGCCGGATGGCTATCGGAAGAAAATCGCCCGCGGCAATTAAGCCGGGTATTTCGCGCGCGGAAGCTAAGAGAGATCCGTTTTGTTAGGAGGCGGCTACCAGAGAGAGAGTGTAGAGAAACTACCGACGGTATCTTGGCTTCTCGCACCTGTTGCTGGTGTAGGTATACGAAGAAGAAGCTACCCAGCGCTTGTTACGGCGCTCACGTTTTCTCGTGTCTCGAGGCTTGTGTAAGCTTTCAGCGGCGCTCGGGAGAGATAGCTCTTTTTGCCGGGACGCGAGCTGCGCTGGGTTAAAGTGGCTTTATTGAGGAGGATTAGTTTTTGCCGGGATCGCCGGCTGATTGGAGCGCAAATAGATTTTGCGAGGGAGCTAAAGTGGATTATTTGCGGAGGAGTGGAGAGGTGGTTTTTTTGAGGGGGGATTTCTGGGTTTGTTCTCACAGCTGTTTTTGTGGGAATCGGTTGGTGGTGATAAAATTGGGATTGGGATTGTTTCTGGGTTTTTACGATTCAATCGGTGTAAGTTTTAATGTGGTTCTGCACAGATTTTCCGGTAGAGTGAATTACGAAATAAGTGAGTTTTGTTACTATATTTATAAATAAGAAAATTAGCAAAAATTTTTATCGTGTTGCTTTCTTACAATCATCAATTGACAAAAGTTTTGAACAAAAAATTTTTCAAACCCCCTCGATGGCTGATGCACCAAAAAGAACAACATTACTCCAGTATCCCTGCAATCCCAGCAATAGTTTTTCCAGAATCCCACCATTATCCCAACCAACCACCGAAATTTCCTTTTTGACCCTACACACCTCCCTCCACCTCTCAACCACATAATTAACCATAACGAAGCAACAACCCAACTAAAAATATTACCCACCACTCTCTAGCATAATCCAAACTCGCAGAGAGAGCCGCGCATAAATCGCGCGGAGGCTCGCGCAACATCTGCGCCGATGAGTAACTTATTGCACCGACGACGCGAGCGCTTCCTCATGTCCCGCGTCCATTAAGCGAGCGGCGATTTATATACAATGCCGCGCGCAAGGGTACCGAGAGCCAGATGATCGTATCAACTTGTTACGGCCTGCCGCGGGTGAGCATTACGGATTATTACAAAGTGCGGCGCTCTCGCTGATTTTCCTGCGTGAGCGCCCCGGGACTAATGATGGATTTTAGAGGCTCGAGCTCGTCGGATGTCGCAGATGTGTATAACTGTTATTGGGATTTTATGGGGATTTGATGGGTAAGAGGGGAGGGTTTTTTTTTAGTGATTGATTTTTATGGCTTGGGATTTTTTGAAAAATCGAAGCTTTTGTTTGAGGTTGACGAACTCTGCTTGGTAGTTTGGTTTTGGATTATGGAAAAAGTTTCGTATTGATTCGAAGGTAGATGCGCGCGAGCAGTTAATAATTCACTGATAAAGCTCCATTAATTCGCTATTAATATCGCGAAAACAAGTTTTTTCCTTCCCCCCAGTTTTCCCGGCATCGCGAATTTTTCAGCGATTTCCCCTTAGCGGAGTAATCGCGCCCATTAATTAGCCATCCCCCGTCAAAAATTCCCGCAGACATCCCCGCCGCTACACTTTTACACCGCGAGCAAAACTTTTCCCGCTTATACATACACCCCGACTTACTAGCCTCTCGCTGGTAATCGATTAATCCTGCTCTTATTTCCCAAAAAAGCCTTATAACCTTCTCCCGGCCGCGCATTAATCTCGGCCCGCAAACTGCATACGCACACAGGGGCAGCTCGGAAAAAAATAATAAATCCGGCGCGCTCCGCTCGCGTAACGTAATCACAATGTGTATCTCGCATCGCCGGGGCTATCGATTAATACACTTTAAGCGTTTTTTCCCGAGCTCGCGGCTAATAATATTTATTACGCCTCGGACACGAAATTCCAGCAGCGCGCGAGTACACCAGCAGCAGCTCTCTCTCTCTTTCGCGCTCACCCCGTAATTTATTATAATTTCCGCGCGCTGAGCGAGCGAGATAGCGATATCGCTCGCGCGTGACTCTCTCTCTTTCTCTCTCGGGAGCTAAGAGAGAGAAGCGGACGTTAGCTCTCCCCCTCGTCCAGAATCGCGGACGTGGCATCTCTGGTACACGCGCGAGCAAGCTGGTGTCGGAAGATGCGAGCCGGCTGTAAAAGGCCTGATATGCTATTTTTTTTAGAGGTGAGTGTGGCGGGGATAGTGTTTTTCTGGTCGGTGTGGATGAGGGATGGTTTTTTTTAGTGTTGGTGATCGGGGCGTTTAGGTTCGCAACGTAATTTGTGGTGAAGTAGTGACGATTGCGAGTGTGGTGAGTAGTTTTGTAATGGGATTGTATGAATTATGAGTTTTTGTTGAAGATTTGTAATTAGTGAATAGTAGAAATAATGATCAAGCGAACTAATATTTTTCTGAGTAGGGAATGAAGTAATATTCTAATCCTAGTCAAAGTAATTTAGTGATTCAGTTTCAAACTTATTTTATGATATAGTTTGTATAATGTTGCACTTCAAAAAAATGCAGATGTTTAAAAGTGCAATTTTGCTCATACTAATATCATAAAATATTATTTGTAACAACCGCCCGATCTTCACAATTTGCATGTGATTCTGAATCTTTCTGGCTAGTTCATCGATTCTTGTTCACAATAATCCTACGAGAGTGTAAACTTTATTTATTTTTTGTTCGTCTTCATATCGAAAACCTTGACAAAACACAAATAATCGTTCTTCACCTCCCTCCTCCAAAAAATCTCTCGAAACTTCAAAACCCCATGAGACCTCATAACCGCTCCAGAAGCAGCACAACGGGAGCTGTCCATCGCGTCGCCGGGCGATTAATCGCTCTGCACCCGCGCCGCTAGAGAACCGTTATCGCAGCCTGCGCGTGAACCTCGGCACTGCACCTTCGTGCCGATCAGCCGTGAAGATAGGCCGCGCGCACTCACGACGCCGCGAGATGCGGAAGTGCCGGAAGTCCACTGCAGAAGCTATCGCGCCTTCGTTTCTCTCCCGCTCTCTTCGGGGCTTCGGTTAAAGGCGGAAGGGTGTGGGTATATATAGCGAGAGGATGCCGAGAGCCGAGAGATGAATTATGAAGGCGAAGATCGAGCTGGCGCGCTGCGTGTGCTTTGATACGCGGTAGAGTGGATTGAGTTATTCGTTTCCGGAATTGAGATTTTCCGAGGGTTATTGTGCTGGTGAGGTAGTTGGATCGGTTTTGGAGGTTGAGGTGAACTTGATGCTTGGTTTTTAAGTGATTGTCGTGGTTAATTAGAATTTGTGTTTGGGAAGTGAGAGGTCAATGTTTGTAGTGCGACGAGGGGATAGATCTGTGGGGGTGGTGTACGGATGACTTAGATAGACTGCACGCCGTAATGTAACGAATAGCCATCGGTAACTATGATTCATTTTACGAACAAGGCGAACTGTGTTGAATAACGATGATCGGTTACAAGCTGTAATTAAGATAGAACTAGGAAATATGGTTTGCTAAAATGACAATAAGTAAATAAGGTGAAACAGTGTAAGACATCTCTTTATAATTTTATTCCATAATTAAATTCCGCAAGTCAATGTCGATTAATCGGAAAAATCAAGCTCGTCATAATTTCTTAACATAGAAGAAAAATTGTACTTCTATCAAATAAGTATCGAAGCCACTCTTATGATGTCCAGGAAACGCACGTTTCCTTTGTGCTTACGATAAACTGGATGAACCTCGATCGTGCGTTAGCGCCCTGCACGATATACCTATAAAACGCCAAAGCTCGATAAGGATCTTCAGTGCTACCCTTTTTCATATCGATCGCTTATCAGTTTTGGATTTTTTTTATTTATACCTTTCTTTTCTGAAGTTATATGTTTTTCACGCAATCTCTTTTTGTTATTACATTATGACTCTTGAACTCAATTTTATTGTTTCATCTTCAATTATTTTTTCTTCAATAGATAAGTCTAAATCGAGATATTATAATTATATAGTCCCCACTTATCATCCAACTCAAAAAGGAACCAACAACTTTCGTAAAAACGAACGAAAAACACCCACTCGCCTCGCCATTCAGCCAAGAACTCAAAGAGAGCAGCAAAAATAATCAGACAGACATCGAAACGCGTAGGCCCGCAACAAGAATCAATAAAAGATTTCCGTCTTCTCTGAGTCAGGCGTCGACGGAGCTATTCCAAGGGTGGGAGTATACAGCGCCGACGACAAGAGCCAATCTTTCGTTCCACGGATTCTTTCACGAAATTGGCGCCGGTTCAAGCACCTATCTCTTTCTCTCGCAAGCGTCTGTCCGTTCGACCGACTTCCATTCCACGAGGGAATAATAGAAAAGTGACGACTGACAAAGTAAGAGATGGACGGCTTTGATGTCGAGCTTTGCGAAGGGAGAGTTTGCGCATGATTAATTTGAAAATATTTTATTGATGATGCTATTTTAGGAACATCGATTGAGGATACAATTAGCGGAAAGTGTCCGGTAAGCTGAATAATAAGCATGATTTGGTGGCGAGTTATTAGCTCGTAAAGGAAATTCAATTTTAACGCATTGACAGGCATATAATTGGCTCTCGCGCGGGTAGGAGCCGTTCGCGGCTGCAAACAAATTGATCGCGTAGGCGGTTCGAGTCTGCTGCTTTTTTCCTCCCAGTGGCGCCGCTAGCTGCATTCTATTCTCGACGCTAACATTATCCGGCTCGTCGGACTAGAGCAAAAATTCTTTATCAACGTGGAGCGATCGAGCTCGATGCTGGCTCCTTGACGCTCTATTGTCAGCTTTGATTTTAACTTTTCCGTTTTATACACTCGTTAATACTCTGCGTTTTACTGATTTAGCATTATGTAACGGATGCAAAAATGTTAATAAAGAGCAGTAATTAGTACGACCTATTTTAATACACATAGTTAACCACTGTTTCTAATAGGAAACAAATAGCGTAAAAAAACCTATCTCTAATCTCGCCATAGCACAAAAACACGAACGGCCAAATTCCAAAAATATCCAGCGATCTTGCTCAAAGCAGGCATCTTCTTAATTACCGGCAATTAAGAAAATCCGCGCCACTTCGCGCGGCCAGCTTCGCTTCTCGAGGATTTATTCGCTGCCGATCGGGGAAAAAGATTTACCCTTACGCGAACGAGCGCAAGAGAGAGAAAGAGAAGGGACGAATGATCGATGACTGCCGATAGACGCGCTTGATCCGCGAAACGAGCGGTGGCCGCTCGATCGTAAATCACGGCCGCTTTTCATTAATCAAATAATGCGAGAGAATCGACGTATTGAGATGTTACGCGCACTGTGCTTATGCGTATGCGCAGGGAAGTATAGTTTGTGCGCGGAGTAGTGTTGGGGCTGACGGTGGATTTGCGTTGATTACTTTGGATTTTTTAAGAAGTGGTTGAGGAAAATATTAGCTGTGTGGAAATATCAGGATTGCGTTTAGTTTTGTTCTTTTAACAGGTGCTAATTAATGTGTAGTTAGATTACTTGTTAGTTTATTTTTGACAATAACTCAGGCCTTCGTTAGGATGTTAAGGTCTAACTAGACTTGAATTGTTTAGCGACAGTAACCACATTTCCACGTGCCATGTGCAGCGAAATCATAATACGAAATAACTAATCAAAAGTAACTTTTCAATTAAAAGATAATCTCCGAAACTATAGCAAACGCAATAACGACCGATCGTAAAATTATAAAACACTTCCACTCGACTTATCCGACTTTCACAACCATTAGCTTAGCTAAATCTCAGGCGAGAAGCTTCCGAGTCTCAGAATGACCTTCTTAAATCTACCCTAACAAAAATGGAGTTCATATACCTTTTCACATACTTCGCAGCTTTGTTCATCATCTTCACAAGCAGTAAGTCACAAAAAACCACTAACCAAATACATACCACTCAACAAACCTCCTTCATAAAACTTCTACTTTCAGCGGCGGAAGCTGTCTGTCTAAACGTGACCCGCTGCAATCGCAACTGCCTGTCGCGCGGCTTCCTGGGCGGCGAGTGCTCCAGTGCCGAGGAAGGAGTGGTTAAGCACTGCCACTGCTTCTACCACGGCAGAACCTGCAACTTCCAGGCGGAGGGCGACGAGATCACAAAGACAAGCTGCGACACGAGCGCGAGCAAGTCTAAAGGCGAGTGGGAGAAGTGCATGAATGTCTGTATCGAAAAAAATTATCCTAGCGGCTACTGCAGGGCCCAGAAGAAGAAGGGACGCTGCGCCTGCCAGCACGTTGTGGAGAACTGCACGACGTCAGAGAGGCAGGTCAGCCAGTGCCTGGCCTGCGATTATCCCGGCATGTTTTACGGTGATACGTGATGAAGTAAGACGGAATAGAGTGGTGCGTTGGAAGTAGGCTACTAGGCTGGACTTTGTATTTTTTTTTTGGTTTTATGAAAGAATTGGCTTTATAAAAATTGCGGAAAAAGTTTGGGGTGACTTGGTCTTTAGGATAAGTTTTTAAAGAAAAAAGAAAAATTTGGCTTAGTGGTCGAGGCCAAGTTTTACTAATTCCAAGTTCAAATTAATAAACATACTCTAAGTATTTTTATAATTATATAGAATATTTTTTATGGTATCAATGTTTTTTTATTGTACTAATGATTGATAGAATTACACTTAAACTCTTTTTCGATTGGTTTTATTGTAAAAGTTTATTATAATACTTTTAGCTCTACCGTTTGTTTCACAGAAACTTCAGGTTAATTCTATATCATTTAAACATGTAATTTAATGCAGAAACATTTTAGACTTCTTCGATAATTTTTAAGCAAATTGAGTTTTTACAATAAAAAAAAGGGACAAAACTGCCCAAGACTTACTCGCAGGAAACATTTATAGTTCTAATAGGGACATAAATTATCATACTCCGAGAAAGACATTCTGCAGTCGTGAGCGGTGGTCGTAAAACCGATGTAATAATGTGTTTCGATGATTGCCAAATTACGCATTTAGCACGACACAAAAGTATCGGAGAAGCTCAATGCTGAGATTACTTCATAAGTGCTCAATTTTATGCAATACTAACTCACGGTATCCGGTATTATCTTCATGCATAACATACAGTACTAGAAAGGTGCTTGCATTACAAATTGTAAAGGTAAATTTATCTTTCTTATCCGCAATTACAGACTAACATTTACAAAACAATCTTATCCGTCTCTTAATACCCATCTCCACCTTTTTGAATCATTTCAATCCAAACAAACAACTTCTCATCTCACCTTAAAATATAATCTTCAAACAAAACTTTCAACATTATCAAATTATTTTTTAATCCCACACCAAACTTTCTCCAAGAAACCAATTCCAGCCATCTCCATCGTCCCCCTTAATGCACACTCACGGCGCCGATACTCCTTACCTAGACGCGAATCACCATTACTCCAGGCGCAGCTGATGCGTCGCATTTATTATGCAGCCGCGCGCGCGCGTAAAGCCAGCGCCGTGAGGGAGCTCACAGAAAGGGCCAACAGAAGCGACTTGAGCATCGCGTACTTATAATCCTGCGCCTGCTTTTCACCTCCTCGGAGCGCGCGCGCCAGCTGGCCAAGCTTGCGCCTGGCTTTATGGAAGAGCTGATTGCGCTACTGCATTTAGGAGGATAATTGCCGGCGCGCTGTACTTTGAGTCACGGCTGTTATTACTTAGAGACGGGGCTTGCCTAGGTCTTTTTGGGAACATTCCTGCATCTGCTGGTAGCACGCGGGTGCGAATTGTTGGGATTCTGGCTCTGGTAATGCGAGAGTCACGGTGGTCTTTTTTATCTGCGTTGTGGATGATTTTGAATATTAAATGTGGTGTTCTGGTGAGTCTTAATGTTTCGGAATTGTTCCTGTTCGGTAACTCAAGTCTACACTTATAAATAATCAAGAATGTTTAAAAGGAAAAGCAAGACGATCAGACGAAACGGAAGCCTCAACATGAGAAAAAATCGAATCTTGGAATCTCTCTCTTGAAACCCTCTACTACCATACGACACAATGACACATCACTTCCCATTGCGTCTCTCCCCCTCTCTTCGATTTCGGATCCTTCTTCGCCACGCCGCCAACTGAAAGGCTAAATGCGACACTCGAAAAAGGCAGAGTCGAACGTAGAGAAGCGTGGGCGACTTTTTGCTCGCTGAACTATCTGCATCCTCCTTTTTTCGTGACCGCCGCCGCCGCCTCCAACACAGAGAGGGCGAAAATAACGCAGCTCTTTCTCTCTCCGCTCCATTTACCCCCGTGCGCGAGCGGATCGAAAGATCGGCCCGACTAAATATAAACAAGGGCCGCAAAGAAAAGCCCGCGGAGCGATCTCGTTTCGGTTGGAGCTATAATGGAGCTGCGCGCTTGGCTACCTGCGTTATGCTGCTCTGGTAAAAATTACTGATGGTGTGTACGTATTGTTTTCAGAGTATTTTTCGACAGTGTGGCCAGTAGTCGAATTGAGATGACAAAGATTTTTTAAATTTCACAAAACGAATCGATAAAAGAGTTATGAGTGCATGCATCGGACAAATTTATTAGTTCTCACGCTTGTAACTGTCAACACTCCCGGTAGCCGCTGAATCTCCAAAAAGAACGAAAAAAGCGTCCTCGTCCATTGTCTTTAATTTATGTTTACATTCAGAGGTCCATCTATACTTCCTGATTCTTAAGTGCAGCAGACATAATAAATATAATAACGCACCCGCTGCTGCGCGTTCGCGAAAAGTGCATTAAAAGCGCTTAAGAACGGCGCATTATGTTTTGTAAGATTGCGGCGCACAGGAGACAATGGTGCGATAACTCATAATAGCATCGCTGCGCCCGCGCGGGTATTATGCTATATCAATGAGGAGAACGTGAAGGGAGCCACGCAGGGACTCCATGAATGTCAATGAGCTTTCAGACAATGGTCCGGACCGCTTCATGCAAACCTGATTCTTTCGCGTTTTGTAGTTTCCGATTTTTTGGCTTCTTTTCTTTTTTCAGTTTGCGGAAAGTAAGGCAAGTATTTTAGTCGCTAGTCTTTTTCTTTGAGTATAATTTTGAATAATTTCTAAGTATATAGTAATTATAACAAAAATGTTTGTGATTTTTAATAACACTATTGTCTTAATTTGCTCTTCAAGAATTTCAATAAAATTTGCATCGCCAGCAACAAAAATCTATTCCATCTTACGTAACGTTAAAAAACCGTCTAAAGACAACCACTCAAACAAACAAACGCACGATCGTAAAATAAATAGCACACCTCGAAAAGAGTCACCTCGCAGACAATGAACATCGCACAAGCGCAAAACTCATCGCCGCAACGGCGAGTCACAAAATGTCTCGGCGCTAAACGGCTCAGCGTTTAACGTATGATAATTTGCCAGCTCTCACCGAGCGCGCGTCGCGAATATGCAGATGCGTCGCGTATACGTAATAGAGCTATCGCGCTTTGGCATTCATTGAGTAACTGCGATCGGTTGCGTGAGGCTAGCGCGATCTTAAAATGGTTTGCGAGAGTGTTTTCGTAGGTATGCGCGCTTGGGTTCCGCGACGGAAGAGGCTTAGATATGCACGCGGAAATCGTTTTGCCTATGGCGCGGTGAGCAGCTGTCGCGGAGTCTCGGCTGAAGTGGCTGCAGGCCGGCGCGGGATGGTTGAGTAAAAGGCAGGATTCATTAGTACTATTGTGAGGAGGGCTATTATGTGATACGATAGGGGTATTATTGTTTTCATGGTAGTTGATTGTTTAATTGATTTGAAAGTAAAGTTACTGAAATTATGTGATACGATAGGGGTATTATTGTTTTCATGGTAGTTGATTGTTTAATTGATTTGAAAGTAAAGTTACTGAAAGGATATCCGTGTTTGTTATATAATAATCAGTTGCAGAAAAATATCTATAACTATAATACGAAATTTACAAATAGAGAAATGACTACACAAAGTTTTCACCCCCTTTATCACTAAAAATCATAAACATTTGCAATTTCATACACTTTGCACAATTTTTTTTGGCGCGTTCAAGGGTTCAAATGAAAGGTTGTTCAAGTTGTTTCAAAATGCAACCTTTTTGAATTCAGGACCGCAATCCCATGAGGGTGTAATGGTCGTGGGCATCGTTCTTTACATATTTTCTTACGAAGAATACGATGAAGATGAAAAATATGGGTCCCCATTAAAAGAACTGAAGGGTACTTAAGTTTGACCTTGAAAATCAAACTGAAGGTCAAATTCAAAATCGCTGTTGTTTGACCCCTGCGCTTTGGCGATGTGGACACAATTTAATGGTTGTATAAAGAACGGGCTACATGCAGTGTTATCGTACCTGAATTAATCATTTTGTGGCGTTCTATCAGATTTCTCTTTGATGTGTTCAGATCAATGTATGTAGGTTTTTTACTACAAACATATCCCGATGTCGGCGATTTTTGTTTAAAATTGATAGCACCAGTGGATGGATTTGTTTCGAATAATATATGTAATGTACGTACAGAATCCCAACATATGTGCGCGCGCATATGAGCGTAAAAATATTGTAATACTATGGATTTATTTGCTTAGGGTTTTAGTAGAAAAAGTTTCCATAGAGATTTCTCTTCTAATTTCTATGCAATGACTGCTTCTAAAAAATATGGCAATTGAATTTTGTTTTTGTGGAAAACGTTCAAATGAGCCCAACTAAACGTGTATACATAGTAAAGTAATACAATTTACAGTACCCTCGCTACTACATACGACGAAATGTGTTCAGACAGTCACGTTAATGTTGCGGTTCCTTGCTTGATGAGAATTGTGATTTTTTCATTCTGTAATTTTATTCAAGTATTCGTGCTCACTATTCTCGTTTTTACTTCTGTTTAACACTTATGAGTGATAATTGTAATTTGAAATATTATTTAAATGAACATCATTATGATACCTTACCCATTCACATTATTTGTATTCAAATACATTTCTTATATAAGTTATCGAAAAAATTTGAACAAACTCTTAAGTAAGAAACATAATTTGAAGTCAAAGAATATTATTTACACGGTGTGCGTTTGCGTACATATGCGCACGTGCCTGCAAATTTTGAGTAGCTAAAATCACTAAACTAAATTTAAAATAACTTCAGAAATTTCTCAAATTTCTTTTGACTTTCGAGTTCTTGCTTCACTGTCGACTTGTTAACTCTTTTCTAGGCAACACTTTCCAATTCGGAAAACCTGGACCCGCGTCGAATATCCAAGAACCCACAAAACACGGCTAATCCTAAAAATCCAACCGCTACCATATAAGCCAATCCTTCTCCCAGTGCATTGTACTCGCAGATTGCGCAACCCTTTCCCAGCGCTCGCACCCACCAAACAATTCTCGTCCCGTGTGGTCTACACTCGCGTACCTTTTATCCACCTGGCGCGCTTGTAGCATTCCCCCGACTAATGTCATTGCGTACACACATTCGAGCGACGCGCTGTTCTAAGAGTAATTGCGCCGCGCGTATCATCGGTGGTCTCTCTCTCTTTCTCTCTTCGGCTTGCTTACTCGCTCGCTCGCGACAAACGAGTCCCCTGACGATAATTCATCTAAATTTATCGGCACGCGCTCTCGCTTCATTTTGCATTCTGCGCTCCGTAGATGGAGGCGAAATTGCGCCGGGAGAGGAGCATGAGAAAGCGAGAGGTGTATATAGAATCGCCGCACAGGTGTTCACGTGCGCGACGAGTTTCGGAAAATTTTTTTATGTTCGGCTTTGCGTAAGACTCAGTCCGAGTATTGTTGAGTGTGGAGCTACAGAGTCGCCGGTACTAATCGTTCCTTCGATCCTCGGCTGCTGGTGAGTTTTTACGGGCTCCGGGTGCAGGTTTATAGACTGGAAATCACGATGCGTCTTTCTCACGTAATTTACGTCTAGACTCGTGGGTCGCGCGGATTCCTTTAGACTCGAAAACGTTTGGTAATCAGTAGAACAATTACCGATTTTGAAACGCAATCTGTTAATGCGTCACGGTTGGTAAACCAAACGGTTTTGCATACTGATTTTTAATTTTAATGTACGAGCGAGACAAGTGCCCGCTTAAACGCGAACGCGCGCGTCATCGTCCTCGAGGCTCGATCTAGAAGGTGGTCCATCCGTCGAATCGTCCGCGGGAGAGTTACACATACACGCACCCGGAAGAGCGAGTCGATCGGCAGCGACGGGTTAATATGGATGAGTCGCGCGTGCTTGTAACGCGGGCTCTGCTTTCCTTCAATTTTTTCTCCCTCTTTTTCTGCGAGCCGCCGGCCGGTCGCTTTGTACCTCCTTCCTCGTCTCGTAAACCTTTCCTCGATCGATCGCAGCTCGTTCTCATTTTTCTCCGGGGCCAGCTCGTCGATATCGCGCGGCGGAGAGCCGGGCGAAAAAAATGAAATACGAATGAAACTGAGCGACGGGGGGGGGGGGGGGGAGAAAAAAAATCGAGCTCGAAATTAAATTGTCCGTGGGCTGAAAAGTTTCGTTTAAGCCGGCGAGCTGGCAGATGATTTTCGATCGGTTATACGGTATGATGATCGAGTGAGTGAAAATTGCGTTTCGGTGGCCACGAAGGAGGTTGATGGATTAATTAATTGATGGCGGTATTTGACGGGGAAATTAAAAGTGAGACGTGAAAAAAATACCGCTGTCTTACGTTTTTGATTGGGCCATTGTTCAAAATAATACTTCTATAGTGCGCTTGTATACTTGAATTTATGTAATGAATTAATAATTGGCATAATGAATTCGTATAAAAATGCATAATAATAGATTGCATATATGCTGCTGTCTTTAATGATTCAAAATTAATTAAATTAGTCTAAAGTCATTGTCAATTCATTAAAATTTGGCTTTTTAATTTTTCTTATTCGAGTTTTAAAGCAAATTAATATGATTTATATATTATCTTTTTGAAATTAATTTATTTATATAAGAACCTTATAGTATAATAAAGAAATAATAGCTACTTTAACATTTTTTAAGCTAAAAGAAAAGCTCTTAGATCTCGTACAGTACTCAAACATTAAGCACATAGTATGCACATAGTAGAAGATACTTAAAAAAATATATGTGATAAGCTTTGTCCAAAAACTTTTTCCTATAAAAACTAGAGATAACAATTTCTCTACTAAAATTATTTGACACTTGACCTATGCACCTTGGCCATTTACACTTTATTAGTTAACGATTCGCGAACTAATGAATAATCATATATTGTAATTTGGCCCACTTGTCGGCGATGCCATCGTGTCGCCGGAAAAGAGAGATTTCTTTCGTCCCAGCGCTCCGATCGTTTATCTCATTGCACGCCGCGGTATTTCAAGAACCGTACGGAGAGCCGCGATTCGGCCGTTTCATCTGATTAAGGGATCGTTTTCTCCATTGATTCCAGATGCGCGCGCGTATATTTTGCTTGTTTGTCGATCTGAAAATGGAATTTTCGCATGTCGCGCGCAGGGGTAGAAAGGTCGTTTAAGATCGTTGCCCGACGATTACTTACCCGGCTACTAGTTTCTTGGGAAAGGAAAGCGCGCTTACTTTGCGCGGACAGTATTTTAGTTTTTAGCTTGCTTATTAACGCGTATTACTTGTGAATCTGGAATCGCTTACGTGAGGCTGCGGGAGAAATGATTAGATGAACGATTTTGTGATTTGAGCTTGTTCGATTTCTGCCGATTAAATGAGCTTTATATGTCCTTGGTCGAAGTCTGGTTTTCAGAAAAATGAGAAGTTCTTCTTTTTGTGGTTTTAAATTGAATTTGAGGTAAAAAGTTGGAGGCTAATCAAAATAGCATTCCCTTGAAGCGTTTCCGAGTAGTTTGAAGAGTCTTAGAATTGGTTAGAAGAAGGTAGGTACTTTTAATTACGAGCATTGCGTTATAATTGATAATTAGAGTTATTGAATATCTGTATTTTTTAAACAAATGGTAATATTGTAGCGATACTATATTTCCAGCGGACTTATTTTTTACATTTACAATAATTTAACATATAATAATTACACATAATTATTATCAAGTTTATAAATATTAGAAAAAACTTATCAGAAAAATCTCGTCCTTATTAGCCAAAGCAATCATATTGAGCGACAGAACAAATCGGAGAAATCGGTAATGACTTCTAAACTACATCGGCTACAACGAAAATCCATCAAACCTCCCGTCACTGTCGATCTTATTAATCCGTAATTTCTATCAAATTCTATCTACAAAGAAACCAGCCGCTAGTGCAAAAAAAAGCTCACAGCATCCTCGGCTCTCGGGCCGAGAATCTGGCTCGAAGAATCCGACGGAAAATGTCGCTCTTATTAACTCAGCTGCTTGGACATCGCAGGCGGCTCTTTAATTACATAATTAAATCAAGAAAACGCCTGGCTAACCATTCGCCTCTTCCTCATTCCGCGTTCTAAACCCATTCACTAGCTCTCCCTTTGTAATAACGCGCTATTCTACTGCCAATATCGATCTTTCAGAAACGTAGCCCCTTCGGTATGGCCTACACCCTTTTTCGGGCGTTTGAAGGTCGAAGGAGTGGAGGTACTGTTAAGGTTGTAGTGTCTCTGGAATGTCTGTTTCTTAAATTCCAGATCAGGTTGCGATTGCATCTTGGTAATTGTGAAGTTACTTGGATTTACTTGTTATTTTATAAAGTTGGTAACTTTGTGACTAGGATTTATGATGAATTTTGGTTCTTTAGATGGTTATTTAAGAATGTGATAGGTATCAAAAAATTTTAGTCAATCCAAATAGACTTTTTTACAGAATATTTATCAGTCACTTGTAGTTTTACTACTTAAAACTTGTCGAGCTGCTTGAAAAATCAAGCTTTTTTGTTGATCAAGTCATTCAGAAATGACTGAACTACTCGGAAAGAAAAAACTTTATTGTAATTTTAATTTTGTATGATGTGGATTGCTTTCAGTAGCTTGCTTATAATTGGAGTAGTTCATTTATTTCGATTGACTTAAGGCATATATATCGTAATATACTATTGGTGTTAACAAAAGCATCACAAATGTAAAAAAAAATTATTTTCTTTCACATATGCACCTGCATCACATATTGATAGCACTATTTCAATATGGCACCAACAGAAAAAGAATGATGTGTCCTGTAAGGTTTTAGAATATATGTAGTGCATATAAGTTCTATATTGCTAAAACGAAGCAGTAAATTTTAGAAATAAACGATTAAATTATTTCAATAATAAAAGTTATAAAAAGTAAGTTTTTCACTTATTATTCATGCGTTGTAAAATATTTAATTGCTAAAGCATTAATAGATCGATTTGTTTTATTAACTTCAATGAAAAAAAAATATAATAAGGGACGTGTGACCTAGAAACAACTTCTAGTAATAAATTCGGAAAAACAATAAGAAATAAATGAAAAAAATATGACTGAAAGTATGAGTTCTGAGTATTCTATTGCAATAATTTTTAATGGGGGTCATTGATCAATCAGAAAAGAAAAAGATTATTGAAAATAAAAAATTTAACGTAGGCTCTTATGGGAAAATTAACATTTTTAGCTTTAATTAAATAAATATATTATAGATTCGACTAAAAATGTGAGAAATAATAGTCTTCTATTTATAGATTAGAATAGAATAAAAAAAAAAATTGCTAGTTATCCATGAAATTTACAAGATAGTTAAATTTATAACATAAAATTACAAGTTTCGCCTTAAAAATCCGTCACTGTAAAACCTCAAAATTTCAATAAAATCAGTGTCTCGAAGGTAGAGACTTCTCTTTGTTAATTCAAAATATTATATAATAAATATGAAACATTTTTAACGTGGCAAAATAATTTTTTAAAACAAAATCATTAACTGCCTCCCACGGGGCCCCTCGATGGTACGGGGCAGCGTGGCGCAGCTACCTTAAACAAAATTTCTGATCAATTTGTTAATAGATATTCAGGATATTTTGCTAAAGTCAAAAATCTATTTTGAGGAATTCATTCTTAAATCATAATAAACGTACTAGATAGGTATTTCTATAAAAACA
Source organism: Eupelmus urozonus (assembly GCA_900480035.1). Classification (NCBI taxonomy): domain Eukaryota; kingdom Metazoa; phylum Arthropoda; class Insecta; order Hymenoptera; family Eupelmidae; genus Eupelmus; species Eupelmus urozonus. The sequence goes on along the minus strand of UELX01003487.1, from coordinate 879 downwards.
AAATCATCCAAACTTTGTAATTGTGTTATTTTTTTGTAATCTTATTCGTTTCTTAATCTATGATTTATTTATTATTTATTTACTCAAAAATGAATCGCAAATAAAATTTCTTTTTCTGTTAAAATTGATCGACACTTTTAGCAGATTTTTTTACAATCTTATATTTCATATATCAATGCATTTATTAAAGCCGAATCATTTTAAGCTGCGAACATTACTTGGTACATTCTTCAAAATAGCACCACCGCCATTTAAAAGACTTGCGTTGGCCGAATATAAAGGATCGCGCACCGGCTTCGGCTGCTGCTGATCAATCTGCGCCTGGCATGCGTAAAGATGTTCATTTATGCTAAAGTGAAAACGTAACTTCTCGCAATATGGTAAGTTTTCGTAGTCGATTTTCTCCTTTTCGATAATACTCTGCGACAGCGGCTGAGCCGGCCTTTGCCTGTCCATAAATATAGCGGGTAATTGCATCTCTCCAGATCGTTGCGGTGGCAATTGTATGTTTTCAAGTTGCTGGCATTCTTCATTATTTTCTTGATTTGGAGCTAACTGCGTCTCCGGAAGTGGTTGCGTTTTATCTGCGATTTCTTTTGCCATCAACTCTATCGCATCGAGTTCAGCTTGGCAACTTTGCTGATCCACTGGTGACAATTGTTGAGTATCAAATTGATAATTGTTAATCAATTGATTGTCTTCATTTGATGAAAACTGCGTTGCTAGCACCTCATCAACCTCGTCAAAGAGAGGATTGTCTGGTATCATCTGCTCAGACATCATAGATTCCTGTTGCCACTGCGGGGTTTGATTTTGTAGTTGTGGCAATTTCTGCTCTTCTTGTACAACAGATAATAACTCCGGTTGTTGCTGCTGTGT
>UELX01003486.1:0-23087 GCA_900480035.1 Eupelmus urozonus | reverse complement strand
GTTTTTTTTTCTTTTTTTTTTTTTTTTAATCGCTGACTACTGTTTTTATTAGGTTCGATTTTATTTTTATAAATTTAGCATATCTATTGATGCGTATGTTTTTTCGAGTACGAAACATTAATATGCAAACTCGGTTATCTAGTCAGCTTCACTTTTCGTATTCTTTTTGAAAAATTTTTTTCGATATCTGTATGGATACGTACTTGCACTAAAATATAGAGTGGAAAGAACTTTCGTGCTTTGAAATGATTTTATCAAACGTAGTTAGTGAAACATAGCATTAAATTTGAAATAAATGAAACAAAGCATTGATCTAAATCGTTTTAATATTTTATATTCATAATATTTTAGAGTTCATAAAAATGCTTTTATTCAGCTCAAGTTTCGATAAAAAATGAACGATCAAATTAAAAAATTATCAAATTTATTTTATTCTATTTAATTTCAATTTTAAGCATATTCTTTTATAATTAAAAGTACTCAATAAACAAACATTTAAAATATATTCGAAAATTGTATAATATTAATAAATTGCTTATTGATTAAAAAAAATTGAGTTATAAAACATTGACGTATTTTAAAAGAATGAAAAAAGAATAAACTATGAAATATAGGTAATAAACTAGCCACAGAGAAACGAACAGCTTTAACATAGGAAAACGAAGCTCTGTGATGAGTTATTTATATATGAGCATACATTTGCAGGTCGATAAGCAGACCCAGTTTCTAGAAAGTAAATAAACCTCTATCTAAGTGGAAAAAATTTAATTTAATCTATTTGATGAGTGTAATCAATATAGCTAAATCAACATATCTTGTTTCAAATGTTTCATTAAAAATAAATTTTGTTTAAAAAAAAATCAGAATAAGTGGTAATATTGAAATTGATGTTTCATTAATTGATTGAATAAATATTACATACTGTAATTTAATATACGCAGTGTAAACATACGGGATCATCTTTAAATAAAACATTTATTAATTAGTGAAAATTGTTACAATTTGTTCGCAGTTTTTGTATGATTTATATTAATTTAAACATTGATTGTTTAATTTCACTTTTCTGATGAAATATTAATTAAAATTACCAGTTCAAATACGTACATATATTGATAAAAATATTAATACATAAAAGACAGAAGAAAACCTTATATAATGGTTGGCCGTAACCTTGATTTGCTTATAAGAAATCAATGGATAGCTGTGCTAGAGACTCGACGAGACGTAAAGTATTTTGCGCATTGACAGTCGCCGTAAATAGGATTCGTGCAAATATTAAAAATATTAACATTAGAAATATGAAAATAAATGATTAATTTTGTTTTAAAAAATATATTCATATAGTTCGTAACAAAATTATTACAATGAATTTATGCAAAAGATAACAAAGTACTCTATGCAATGCATTTAATTTTATTATTTTAACTATTTCAATTAATTTCTTGATAATTAAGCAAGTTATTTTAACATTGCATATACTAATGAAATGTAGCTAATAACAGTATTAACATAATGTATTAAGCTAATGTAAAATTGAAAATATTTGTAAAGCAAATGTAGCTTCGTTATTTTAGGCGAAAGGATCTTACCGCACTTCATATAACTTTTCCAACCTACATTTCCTCGTTGATGCAAGTTTAATCATCTTCCTTATCGCGTTCCAGTAATCCACGAGTGCAGCCGTTGAAACTCGTATGCTTATTTTATAAGATATAATGGTCCGCTTAAGAAGAGAATACACTAAAATTTTAACTATGTCAAGTTTTCAACTTATTCTTTGGGCACTTTGCGCGTTTGTACGCTATATTATTAGTTCAAGGTAAATTTTCAAGTACTTTAAACCATTACTCTACAAGTCAAAAAGAATAAGCAAAAAATATATATTATTTAAGAAACAATTCAAATTGTTTGACTTTTCATAGAAGTAGTCTAGATAAAAAACTTTGAAAATTAAATAAATCACATATTTTTATACAACAGCCCTCTGGTATTTCTTGAAACATTTCTTACACACATCTTGAGATTAGAAAAAAGTGCAAATAAAAAATGGCGTTTTTAAAGAATTTCATCTTCTTTTTTAACTGTCCCCCGTACGATACACAAGGGAGGTATAATACAAATATAGGCTATGTGAAAAAATGTCTAAGGGGAGCGCGTGAGGCGAACGAGCCCCCGAGCCATTCCTGATTTCTTTACTCTGGAACTTTGCTTTCTTTCCGGCTTACTTAGAAATGCAAGAAGTCAATTTCAGATTTTCTTTCGCGATTGGTTTCTTTTTCCCCCTGTTGCTTTAATGAACTTTTCCCATTCGCTTTGACTTTCAGGTGAAACATTACCGGAATTCCAAACGACACTAATAATTCATCGTTCACTTTCGATAAAACTAGCGAATCCGTATACTTTGGCAAGTGCTTTGGAAAAAAAGGAGAGTTGAATTTCAATATTACATTAGCGGCGAAGAATAGTCGATTAATTTTGTCGTGCTGAAAGTCGTAGTGGGCCGCGTGGCCGCTCGTCGCGAAGAACGCGCGACTGAAAAACCGTTGGCTTTATTGCCAATAAAATGTTTTACGGTGCGCTCAGAGGGCTCATAAAGCGCGCCGGCCGTGAGATTTCGGCAATTAACTTGGAATTTTCGTACGCCACAGTAATTAATCAAAGTGTCGAGCTTTTCCGTTAAAGGCACAGCGGTTGACAGTACATTCAATTATCGAGTTTTCGCGCGAGCGAAGGACGCCCCACCTGCTCTCTCTCTCTCTCTCTGCTATATATGAGCCTCCGATCCCTCGAAAAATCCGCTCCAATTGATCGCTGACTATATATACATCGACACCTATACAAACTAGCGCTCTTGCTAGCTGCCGAAATTTCGTGCGCTTACAGAGTCGCCTCAAAGGATATCAAATATTAATTCAGTATTAAAAAATACTTCATTCTGCGCTGACCCGAATTGCTTCGCCGCTGCACAACAGCTCTCGCAAATTCTCTTTTTTTTTTCCAGTATCGGAATCCAATATAGTCTTCGGATAAATGTTTTCTAATTAATGGCAATACAATGAATAGAAATTACGAGTACTTTGGAAGTAAAATTCACGGCATTAGTGGTTAGCAGTCGCAGTTTGCTTATTCGCCTTGCTCTCGGCTTGGAATAAAATTACAGTTAAAGATTTTACACTGCGTTGTAACTCGACTACAAAAAGAAAAGGTATATGTGTTAAACTCGCGGTGTACTTTCGCGCTTAGATATGGATTTTCCATTATAGCTGGTTATTAGCTTTTTACATATTCACTACACCACAAAGAAAATTAAAGCAGTTACGAACAATTCATTTAATTTAATAAAAAGTAGAATAAAGTGATGAGAGCTGTATCAAAGTAAATTAATGAATCCGTTTCAAATTTGTAGTTATATCTAAATTCCAATTTAAATCATCTAACAATATTTTATTTTTATCAATCCACTAAAGATAAAACTCTCCTCTCCAGTGAAGTATAATTTTCATAAAAATAAAAATGACTTTTATATATATGAAATTTTATTTATGTATGCGATGAATCTGCGGGACAAGAACAGTCTCAGGATTTTTCAGCATTTTCTTGGTATTTCCTAAATTTTTTGCAATTTCTATCGTTTTATTCATTTTTTATTTATATTTTATACTAATATTATATAAATATTATTATATCTAGGTTATATTGTGATTATTTTGATTATTGTATATTTAGAAATTCAATTTTTATAACTTACTTTTGACTGTAATAATAATCATATCTCAAAATATTAATTACCGCCCGTACTGTTGAATAAATCTTTTGTTCTTAAATAAAATAAAATTATTTTTACATTATTTATTATATGTATTAAACGACTGACGTAAATGAATACTAATTGCAATTTTAATAAATAACAAATGATGTTACCTACTGTTTGCTTACATTATCGATCGTCAAAATTAAATTAAATTAAAAGTACAGTTTACAGCTAATGCTGTTTTATATTGGCAAATAAAATCCCAAAAATTTTTATTCCTCAGAATTTGGTTATACATAGTCTCATATTATTTTAGTACTGATATATTTTCATCTAACAAAGAATAAAATTTTCTATACCTTAAAGAATATCGGAAATACATGAAATTTAATAATTACTATATATTCCAGTATATAAAATCGTCAAAAGCATAAATGAAAAAGTGCTGAAAAAACGTTTGACTGCAGATAAGGCTCGTCTGGGAATTCGGGCGCAGTAGCGGTTGGGCAAGGTTAAATTTACATTGATAGAGTCGATCGGCCATTTAAAAGCAAACATCATAAATTGACGTACGAGCGTCAGATCGGAAATGTAATTACTCGTAGCGGTGGCGAGGAGTAACGAGCGTGCGCGGATGCCAGCGGGAGCGAGAGAGCGAGAGCGAGGGAGTAGTTAGTAGTAGAGCAGTAGCGCAAGCCAGACGGGGCGGCGCGGCGCGGCACGGCTCTGCGGAGAATAGAGTCTCATATGTGGCTGCTCGCTGGCTGACGTCTGTCGGCCGGGTCAGGCGAAGGATGAGTTAGTGAGGGCAGCCTCGCGTCGTTTAAATTGTCAGTGCCGGCGCGATCCTCGGCAATTGGGCAACTAGTCGCCGACTTGACTGACTGGCTCGTCCTGCTAGCTTCCAGTAGCTATATCTCTCCGGCTGTCAGACACGGAGATTCGCCTCAGCTCTTTCTCTGTCTCTGACTGCAGCCTCTCTTCTTGCTCCGTCAACGAGGCTAAATTCAATTGGATGAGAAATTTTGCGGTTCAGATAAAGGGAGTAGGGAGGAGTAGATGAGAGGCGGAGGGGATGAGAGACGGAGCTCGTGAGCTGCTTAACGAAGCGGTCCTCGATTCTGCAGGGAAATTACGAGACGGCGCGCTGCGCGCACCAGCTACTGATTGCACTCTAAAGACATTTATGCAAGCACTTTGTTCCGCCTCACTGTTTTTTACCCGCTCTATCAACATTCTCTTATTTGCTCGAGCCGATTAACTCTACCTCGCTATCGCTTCGATAATTATCGATTTTTCTCGCTCTCGACAATGCCAAAATAATACTCGGCGGCTGAGAAAATTAATTTTCCTGCACCCATGTCGCAACGAACCAAAAAGAAGAAGCACGACTGTATCCCTCGCTGAAAGAGCCCTAAAGCCATGCGTAATCTAGTCGAACGACGCCAGACAGATGGCGAATAAAAAGAAACGAGAATCACTCGCGAGCTCTCTGAGCCGCGAGTCAAGCGAAATATGCTAATGCGCGCGAGCGAGGCGCGCGCGCGCGATAGTGGAATGCATGAATATGCAGCGCTAAAGGAGCTCCAGGAATTCATAGTCTCGCGGAAGCCGCGCGTTTCAGCGTACAGCGCCCGGGATTTGCCTACTTTTCTCTCTCTCTCTCTCGAGTCGCAGCCCTCATTTTTTCATCGTCGCCGCGGAGTCAGAGACGACGAGAGGCTCGCACTTTAGAGGCTCTACGTGCGCGCCAAATTCGAAGGAAAGAAGCCAGCGCCGCCGGCCGCGGCCAGAGCCAGCTGAATTAAGATGCAAATGGCCAAAGTTAGCGGCGCAGAAAAAAGCAGGCCCGCAAGCTCCTCGGGATATTATAAGCGCGCGAGGAAAGTTGCCCGTTTATATTAGGCCACTCGCGGAGTACTAGCTTGCGCGCGCAGCCGCGCGGCGGTTATTTGTTATGCCGCGGCGAGTGTGCTAATAGCCTCTCTGGCTTGGTTAGAAGTTACATTCGTAAGATAATTTCAACTTGGCTGGAGCGAGCTCTTCTTTTGCGCTCGGATTGTTTCGTGCCGCGCGCCGAGCTCCCTCATAAAGTTTGCCTCTCCTCTATGCGCGTCACATTGTTACGTAAACAAGCGCGGCGAAAGTCAATGTTAGTCCTCGGTGGGCCGCAGAGTTCGCAGCCTGGACTCTATTCAGCGGCTGAACGTCTCCCGGCTGCGGTGCTTAATTTTATCAACATGATAAATGCCTCCGAATAAAAATGCGCTTTTCGGCTGGGATACTTTTTAAATTTATAACAGAGAGCATAGTCGGCCCGGAATAAAAGTGGATAAATGTCGAGTGCGGTAAGACAGGTCGCGGAGTGTCGTTTCAAACGTTATTTAATTATCTTTGATTGAGCTTTTAAATCCAGGCTTTTATAAACCATTTTATAATAACCATGGTAAAATTGATCTCATAAATGTCATTTTTATCGCTCAACTCTTCGGGAGAGCGCAGTTCATTTCTCTCTTTCGTCGTGCGTTACGTTTATACCAATCCTGATATTAACTTCGGCACGATAAAGCTTTAGAATGGCCGGAGAAATTTACTCGAATAGATTTCCCCTCGTCACAGAGACTTTTTCCGCTCTTTGATTTAGCTTGCGAATCAAAATGTCAGAGAGAATAAAAGATTTCCCATAAGCTCTGTGTGGGTGCGTGCGTGTGTGTGCGCGCGGGGGTCTACGGGTGCGTTTGCCCCCGCGGGACTCGATTGATTTCCAATCTCGACTTTTAGTGTATTAATATTCATGCGGATGATCTCGAGAGCGCCGACCTTGCGTCAAAACGCCAAGCTCTGACATTTTTCGCGCTACCAAAAGAATGGAACTGACGTTACGCCAGTTTAAAAGCCTGTTTGCCTCAGATCTCAGATAATCCTGACCTTTCAATATTTTCAAAATCTAGCCAAGAGCATGTTTCTTCCTCGATGCTCTTACTTAGATCGACAAAATTATGATATGTTTATTTTACAAAATTCTGAAAAATAGCACATTTTTTAAATTTTTCTGAAAAGATTATCTTGAAAAAATCTTTTTCCAATTTTCAGAAATTATCTATCCCATTAATAAAGCAGCTTCCAATTTATTTGGACTCATCTCTGCAAATATTGAAATGATTTTTCAAGCGAGCCTAAAATATTCGATGAAATTAATAAATTGATAATCGCTAATGTTACTCAATACATCAAGATGCGTATCCCTCTCACAGCGTCTGACGGTGACAAACGATCCAATCGCAACAAATGGTCCATCAAAAAGTCCGACCCTTTCGTCCAACTTTTTTCTCTCTCTCTCTTCGTCCTCGCTGCCGAGAATAAATTTAAGCAAACAAGCCGATATCTCTCCCAGGCATATAGCCGGGCGAACTTTCCCCCTGATCACCTGCTGCGCTACAGAACACGCGTTGCGGTCGTTAACGAATTAATCCGAGTACGAGGCGCTCCGCGAGCTTTTTTACGGCTTGGCATAAAAGTCGGACGATAAGTGTTATGGGCTAGTTACGGGGCCAAAAGTACCGTCGCGCATTGACTTTTTCGCGCGCGATCGATGTATATACCCGGCGCGCAATTTCCCCGCAGCCTCGAATAATTCGCCGCTTTCTCTCTGATCCCAAGCAGAACGGGGCAACGAGCCTCGAAGTCCAGGCCGCCGGCAATATTTCCCCGACTGGACCCCAAAGCCACAGATCTTGGCCGCACGTTCGGCTAATAATTTCCAGCCGCGCGTATACCCGTGCGCGCATACACTTCCAGGGCAGCTTGCCGTATCTTTGCTCGTTCCCGCGTCCTGGAAATCCGATAACGCGGCCTTTTTTTAGCCCTCCCCCTGCCGAATCGGGCCGTATTCAACCCAAAATCGGCCGGCGGAATATAGCGCATCGCGCGCGGGGGCGCAGGCTAGATTCGCGGAGAGAGCGCAGCTTGGCTGTGTTTGATGAGAATACGTAATAGAGTGGGAGCGAGCGAGCGCTGGATGGTAAGAAAAAAACTTGGACGTCTCTATTTGGATGTATAATTCGGCGCTGAATGGCGGGCTCGCACGCAATTGAGCCGCGCGTATAGATATCGGGCGCGTATTGGAATTTGAAGGGGAGCCGCGCGCTCGCGCTCTCGGGATAGAAAAGGGAGCTGGATAGAGAAAAAGTATTGCAGGCGAGTTAGATCGCAGGAGGGTATAGCAATTTCCGGTGAATATCGAGTGGGGTGGGAGGCAGGAGCGCCGGGGCGTATCTATAAAATCGAACTATTGCGAGTACGCGTGTTCATCTGCATAATGCGGAAAATTTCGCGCTCACTGAAACGCGCGGGGGCGAAGAGGAGAGCCTTATCTCGACGGATCCATCTCTATAGGCCATCGAGCATCGCGCGCCCGGCACTCTTGGAGGATGATACTTTTATGCGCGAGGAGTCAAATTACAGCGGTATAGATAACTCCTTATTACCATATCGATTTTTCAGCTGTACTCGCTGCTCTACTCGCGCGCGCGCGCACGCAAAAATAGAATCACGCCGACAATAAATGCTTTATCGTCTGCTATGCCGTCATTATACCACTATGGCGGCTCGGTTGCATTATTATTGAAGCTACACACACCTGAGAGAGCTCGGGCGCCCAGAGTAATGGAAATGTAATTTCGAGCACGCATGCATACCGCGCGACTCGCGCAAATTCAATAATAAACTTGATAACGAATCTCGGCTTCTAAAGGACTTGCGAGCTGTATACAGGCGTTTTCCCTCGACTTTTCAGCGCCGAGTTTTAAGTGCTTCGAAAGACTGGCTTAATTTTTCAGGAAGCGGGAATCGCGTATTTCTCGAATCGATGTTCAATCTCGCTGTTTGCCTCCAGCTCGCTCGCGGAGGGAAAAAAGGAGCCTTGGACGAGAGAGGATCTATTTTAGCGCACCTGCTGGCTCGCTATAGGGCCAAGTTTGCCGTCTCCTTTGGCTGCAGCCCAATCGAACGGGAAAAAGGGCCCATTCCGAGAGAAAGATGTCAACGATCTATAGAGGGAGAAAGCGAGAGAAAGGAAGAGAAAGGGAGAGAGCTTGGGGGCACGAGTGCGCCGCGTAGTCGCTTCAACAGCCCCAACACACGACAAGTGCTCTCTAGTACGAGTTGAGCGCGCAGTGCAACTTATTTTGCAGAGAGGAATCGGGACTTTGGAGCTCTTAAAACTTACGAGAAGCGGAAACCAGTCGAAAGAGAGACGCCGAGAGAAAGGGAGAGAGGAAGAGCCAGTTTCAGTTAAAGTTGATGCTCACTTAACCCCATTCCATTGTCCGTCCTCGACGTATATATATAGACGCGCCGCGGCGACGGAGGAGGCTCGTCTAATGGCTCATTGCGGGCCGCGTATACAGAGCGCCTAATTTAATGTTTCCTCGTAAACTCTCGAGCGCGACCCTCTTCGTAGCAACAAAAAATCAGCTCGAGCAAACTCCGCGTCTCTCTCTCTCTCTCTCGATTCGCGAGCTCAATGGCTCTGGGCTTTTTTTCCCCCTCTCTCTCTCTCTCTTTGCCTGCGTGCAATTCCGCATTCAAATGCGAGAAAAGCCTAGAAAAGAGCTCGCGCTGCCTACGGCACCCATGCAAATCATATTGCGAGCTCTATTTCCAGCTCGATCGCCGAGTCGCAGCTGGAACGCGAGCTGTATGAAAATTCAGCAAGCCGCGCGTACCGCGCCGCCGGTATAATTATACTTTGCTTAATGGATTCGCTGGGAGCTCGCGCGCTGGCTAATGGACCATCTTTGTCCGCCTGTATTCCCCGCGGACGACTCGCCCTGGCACATCAATTTCGCCGAGATTTTATCTTTCGCCAGATGGAACGACTCTTTTCTACCGGATCGCCCGGCTCTCGCTCTTCGTCTCTCTCTACATTGTTTCCTGTTTACGACATGTGCAAAGTATCCCCGAGGGGGCCTCGAGCCAGCAGAACAACCAGAACTCCGCGGAAAAATGTTTTTCGAAGCTCCTCCGCGCAGAGCAATTACCCAGAGCGCGCAGGAAAATTGAATAGCCCGCGAGTCGCAAATAAAACGCGTGGAGAAGACGAAGGGGAGGCTGGTTATGTGAAATAATAGAAGCCGAGCCGAGCCTTAAACGAGAGAGCGAGTGGCTCGGCGTCTTTGCTTAGGTGGCCCAAGGCTGGTATTGATTTGAGAAGGCCCCCGGGAAATCAGAACGAAATGCAGGACGCCCTGCGCGTTGGGTAACCCTACCGTCTCATTGTGCGCCCACCGTCTGGAGGAATAAAGCTCTCTAGCTCGCTTTCTCTGGTCAAGACTTTCAGTGTACAAAGCATCTTGCGTAACGCGGACTTTCATCCTTAGGTTCTACTACGCTCCTGCGTCTGGCTCCTTTTCTCTAATTGTCGATGCAGATACGCGAGTATTGGCGAGTCTAAAAATTACGCGTCAAGCACAAGTACGAATGTACTGGAGCTTTTAATTGATGACTATTTTACTATGCGCGCTCTCATCGGGTCATCGGTGCGAAACGTTAATGATAATATCGGGAGTGATAATCATCAGAAAATATAGGTCAGTTTTGTGTTAATTTCATGAAAACCATTTGCTAAACAGAAAAGGTAACTGTGTATATTAGATTTAGATTCAGAGCTCACTATCGTTGAATAGAGTTGACGTTTTCGAGTTTATATTTTGAAGAGGGAAATATTTGTTCCGGTCGTTAGGTCGTATTTGCAATTTGATTAATAATGAAGGAAGGTGAATAATATGAAAGGTTAATTAACAATATTATAAATTTATTAATACCGAGCTGGAAATAATAATTGTTTCGGTACGCTCAGACGAGTATATATAACTGTTTTCGATAATTAAAAGGATCATGAACGGCTCTATAAACATGAAGTTTAAAAGAAAAAAGTCGTCAGGTAAGCTTCTCTAAAAAGCTACTTCTGGCTGAACAAAAGGCTCTCGAGATAGCAATCTCGAGGAACAATAATAATTCAAGCGCGGAGCTGAGCATCCGGCTCGCAGCGCGCGCAGAAAATACAACAATGCGAGATTATCTCGAATCCTTTAAAGCATAGAAGGGAAAGCGCGTATATAGGAGCGAATAGCGCAGGCAAGTAGGGGAGGAGCGAGCAGCAAGAAGAGAAGCGAGCTGAACAAGCGCCGTGAAATTCGCGCAACATCTTGAGCTTGTCCGCAGGTGTTAGGAGGGCAGCGCGTGTGTGCGTTGAAAAGGATCCAATTTCACGGGGCCGCCGAGTCGCCGCCGGCAGGATGTTTGAGTCCGCAGTCGGTGCTGCACCGCTGCGGCGGTGGTTTCCCTTTGGCTCGGGTAATTCAAGAGCGAGACCAGCAGCAAGCACTGCCAGTTTTATACTTAGTGCTGCTGCTGCTCCGGCAGGCGCATATCGAGTGCGCGATAAAGCGCGTATATATGCTGCTGCTGCTGCTGCTGCTGGCGCCCTTTTGCTCATTATGCGCCCGGCTCCTTTGAAACTTTTTAGCCCGCTACAGGCGATAAAGGCCCTTTGCAGGCCGTCAGAAGCTGAAAGCTCTCTCTCTCTCTCTCTCTCTCTCTCTGATTTATGCGGCTTGTAAGTTTGCGCTAATAAAAGCGATGGCTCAGAATTATTAGCTCAAGAGTTATGCCCTTCCGTTTATTAATCTCGCGTTAACTAGTCTGAAAGGTTAGTTTTGCTGATTTAAGAGCGCTACTTTGACTTGTTATCAATTTTCTTCGAGCGCTCGCTCGCTTGCTAAAGTCAAACGAGAAAATCCGATCGTAAATTATTCATTGAATCTGTTAAAACTTTCTTGAATGTTTGTCAACACGTATTTTACATTTTCTTCTTATTTGTAGCTCTAGCCTTAGCATGTAAGCTTCATCGAATTATGTAACTTCCAAGTTACTTCGAAAATTATTTCAGCGCAAGAGACATTTTAAGCTCTTCAGATAAGCTGTTAGAACACTTCTAATAAACTTTCTCAACAGGTAATTCACGTAATGCATTTTAAATTATACTGTCATTTTCATACTTATTAATAACATTATTGAAAAATTAAAAGTCCTTATACCCCGAGACATTTTTTAATCTACTTGATGAAAGCCGCTGATGTAAGCGAGGCAAAAAGCAATTTTTCCGAATTATCAGACTTTGGCCGGTACAATTTATCTCCTTAGTTATTTCAAATTTTAAATTTAATCAAAATTTAATGAAAATATTTCTATAACGGTGTTATTTTTACTCTTAGCTCAAAAACTAAAATGTTAATGCCGGTTCACTAATAGTGAAAAATAGTATACCACGAAGCAAAATAAGCTTATCTTGTAGCAAGTGCAATATAGGCTTGCTCTGAAATGGCCTACACATTTGCTTCGTGGGAACGTAATATACTATTTCAAATTAGAAATTGTATAAAGTTTCAAGTTCTATATTATGTGCTTAGAAGGTAGATGAAAATCGTCATTTAATCACGTAGTAAATTAAATCGTTTTCAAGTGAAATGGTCCATAACTAATTTGCCCAATAAATTTCGGTATTACGAGCGTACGATCAGCTATATATGCACTATCATAATTTCCATATGCCTTACTGACAGCGTAACACTGTTTCTCAAATTATCTAAAGCCCATTCTCGTTTGAAGTAGTAAATAGAATTTTTAATGAAGAGTTTAATTTTTTTCTAATTTACTAGTAAGCGACATTTTTCTTTATATAATAAACATGTTTACACTAGCAGTTTAAATGATAAAAGAATAATTAATTATAAAAGTTTGTAAAATATTTTGGAATAAAAGCAAATTGAAAAGTTTGCATGCACTTGCAAAGTTTAAGCTAACTTTGGTCAAAACATCTCCAACGGTTTGCAAGCAGTGACCGAAAACAATCTTACATGTACAAGCACGTAGACCTCACCCACACTAGCACGGACGCATAAGTACACACAGACACATGCACGCACACACAGACACGAGACACGCAAGAAGACATTTGCTGTCATAAAAATGTCTCTCTGAAGAAAATGTAGCACAACAACAGTAGCAGCAGAAGTAGCTCCATCCTTAATTTGTACTCCAAGGCTGGAGGCTGGAGGCTGGAGGCTGGAGGTGAAGAAGGCTTATGAAGAAAATGCCGTGAGTGGATCCGTGCGTGGAGCGGCGCGTATTCCGGTCGGGAAGGTAGTTGCGGCGGATTTGGATGTCGAAGAAAGTCCGTCCAACTCCTTTCCGTCTGGGAGACGCGCCCTGTCGACCATCGACTTTTCCAAGAGTTGCGCGCGCGAGCCCGCGCCAAGTTTAATCCTGCGAGCGACTCTGCGCCAAGCTCCAAGCTCGTATAGCGAGCTTGCGCTCAGAGGGCTAGACGTCGTCTCAAAGAAGATTCCAGCCAGCGAGAGTAAGAGGAGTGACTCTAGCTTCCCTCGAGCGTGTCACGCGATATATAGCCGCCCTTTGCGCACTACACGTCAATCCTGAGCTCCCCTCTCTTACTCTCTCAGCCACGTGCCTGCTGCATTCTTGCCTACTCTGTCTATGTGTATATACGCACTGCGCCCCAGCGCTACTGCCTTTTTACGGCTCACCAACGCGATTTTCAGACCTATTGTCTGCGGACTGTATTCTACTTGCTAGCGTCCATTGTTTGGATTGTACCTTGAGCTTTGGATTTGTAAGTGGGTTAAACGCTAAATTTTCAAAGCAATGACATTTCCTAGACTTTAGTGGAAGTGATATATATCATTGAGCTGTACAAAATTTTAACCAATTAGTAAGCAATATTTTCTTATCTTAAAATTTATTATAAATTTTTACCAAATTTAAATAATGATATCATTTTCATCGCTTACAATGTTTTGAAGGTCTTATTCTAACTCAGGGTTATTATTTCTCAAAACTGCTATTAACATTGGGTTTTATAGACAAGTTGTACCAAAACAAAAACTTTGTTTTTTTTTTTATAACAGTAAAAGTTTTATAATTTGAATATTATGTAAAAAAATTCAGGAAGCTTCACTGTTTTGAAAATACTGAATTTTCAAATGTTATTAGCATATATTTATACTGTTTGATTCTAGAGTTAAACATAATATTTTTTTACATTTCTTTTCAACATACTATAGTGCCAATTAGTATAATTATTATAAATTTGATTATATCGCAGTAACCTTATTAACAGACGTTTTGTCAACTTAAATAAAAGGTAAAATTAGTGTTTATCAAAATTTCAAATATTTATTTATTTATATGAATTATATTTTTTGTTATTAAAACAAAGCTTTATATTAATTACTAACACATGAATATAATATGTGTAAAGAATTTTCATTCGAAAATAAAACAAAGTAACGGTTTAAAAGGCAATCTGGTAAATCTGAAATTATTAGTCTTACTTGAATGCACTGTGAAAAATGTTGTTACAGAATTAGTTCTGTGTAAATGAAAATTTATTTGAAGTTTTATCCTAAATAAATGTAAATTTTACTCAACTGTATGTGTAGTTTGAAATTTTATTTAAAAATTATCTTTCTGTAATTTGTATGTAAACGTAAAAGGTTTTATCCTAAAATTTTATTTTTTTACACATTTTTGTACAAAATATAAAGGGAATTTTTCACAGTGTTTTAAACATTTTGACTTTATTATAATAGTTAGAAAGTTTAAAATATTTGCAAGTATAATTCAGATTGGAAGCTTTAGAAAATATATTTTCAAGTAAACTATGTTAGAGAAAAATGATATTGTTCTATGGTAGCATCAAAATGTTTCTTCCCATTGTACTGTGCCCAGCAGACGTTAATTTATTCCCAGAACAAAGCACTTACCTAATTTCAAAGAGAAGCAAATAACGTAACGTAGAATAATTATGAAAGCAACTTTGTGTACATTCGTTAATCCAACGTCTAAATATGAAGTACGGGTAGAGGCTATTGTATCGCGAAAAATATTTGTGTAACCGATAAATCGCAAAGACTAATAGGAACGCTCAAAGTTGCCAAAGCCAAAGATTGAGCTTCCCGATGAGCGGGCAAAGTAATATTTACGACTGCAGCTACAAGCTCCCCACTGCGTGGGAGAGTGTTTAAGTTTACGATAAAAAGAAAGTTTGCTTCTTTCCGGCTCAGCGAGATCAAGCTCCTCGGAATGAAGTTGATTTAACGAGTAGCGTATATAGTGTACAGGGGGATTGCGCACTTATGTAAGTGCAGCCGTACCAAGGCCGAAAACAAAGAAGGCAAAGAAAGAGGAAAGAGGAAAGAAAGCGAGAGATGCAGTTGCGCGGCCGAGTTATATTTATAGGCTAAGTTGTCGCAGATAAAGTTTCGAGTAGGAGCTTCAGGGCAGAAAATATTGCGGAGGGCCGAGCCAACGAGAATGTAAGGATACTTTTGGGACGTGTATATCGGTAGCGGCCGTACGCAGCGAGGACTCGAAATCAAATCTACTCTTACCCTCGAAAATGCAAATTTCCGGATTTCATCGTTTTGCGGGAAGCGCGCTCGAAATTTTTTCCCCGAGAAAATATGCTTTCCGAGACGCTGAACTTATTTTACTGTATATTCAGTTTCCGGGCGTAGCAACGTCGCTGAGATATCAGAAAGTTATTTTTACCGCATCGAGAACAATGTCCTTACCGACGTGCATTGCATTTCAAGAATTTCGAAAAATGCAGTATTCTACTTCGCGATCTCGCTTACTGAAAATAAATCATCCCTTCGACCTACAAGACCAGTCCCAGCAATAAGCTTACCGCGCGCGCTGCTGGAAAAATATACGGGTATTTAAAAGTCTGCGCCCGAAGCGCTCGCCAACTGAAAATACAATCAAACGTAAGAGCACCACTCGGGGCAAACTTTATTTTAAGACATTAATAAAATTGCAATGGCTTTAATCAGACGGAAAGAATAAAGTACGGAAGCTCCACTTTTGAGTCCGTCGCTCTCCTTCATCATTTTCGCGATAAAGTTTATTAATACTTGAAAGCTTCGCGCCCGGCGCAACTGGAACGCGTCCGCATATTCGGACTGTTCCATTTTCGGGGCTCGATTTGATTAACGATCATCGATAATTAAGCAAAGAAATCGAAGTAGGCGCGGCGCGAAATGAGGCTGGATAGGGTGCGCGCAGCTATAGCTGATCGATACAAAAGGCAGCTGCGGCGGCGCTCGCGGTGCTCACATACCGCACTGACATTTTTGATACATATTTCAGGCGGACGTCACGTGGAGCCTATAGCTCAATTTCCTTTTTCGCCTCGTCCGCTCGCGCTATCTGCTCTACGTGCGCGGCTAGTAGGCTATACGCGTGCTTTGATTAACGGCGAGCAATTATCGCCGAAGGTAAATCAATGACCGGGACGCGTACAGAAATTAGAGATGCCGGCATATCTAGCTGCGTGCCGGGGATGGAGAAAGAGCTGGAAAAAGACTCCCGCGTGCGAAAGCTCGCAAAGCTTTCGAGCGACTGACGCTGAAAGACAGATCTGCGCTTGCTCTCGAGCGAGCGTGTTTGCAGAAAGCCGATATATAAACGCAAGAGTTTGCCTTCCATTTCGCTGGCGCGCGCAGATACCCGGCTATATTAATTTTCGATCTTGCGCCACCGGCCGACGTCACTCCCATTAAGCGGGCCATTTTTCCGCCGCCACGGCTCCTTTTTTTAGCCTGCTCTTCTCTCTCTCTCTCTCTCTTTCTCGGTTTTCGGTAATTTATTAGAGCACTCGGTCTTGCTTGCCTTTTTGTCGCCCGCGCCTCTCTGCGATTCGCGAACAGATAAGTTTTCCACCGGATACGGCTTTTCTCTCTCTCATCGTCTGTGTGTGTGTGTATGTGTGTGTGCAAGCTCGAGAGGAGAAAAAGTGGCTTGCACGAGACAGCTTAGCAAGAGAAACTGGTCTCGTAACAGCGAATTCGATTTACATAGTGACCCAGATGAGAGCGGGCCATAGCTACAGCAGCAGCAGCGGCAGCAGCCTGGCTTTAGCTGCTCGGGGCTTAGTTTTATCGGTACGTACGTAACCGTACTTATACCATCCGCCCCCGCGCATAAATAGCCGCAAACACGTACGAGGGATGCGTAAACACTATCAACACTATCGTTCTTTCGGCCGGCACGCAGAGGGAAAAGCGCCCGCAAAACCCCGACCGTCCAAGATTTATGAAAGCTCTTTCGAGCTTTTTGCCAGTCGAAGTTTGCGCGCAAGCTCGCCGCATCCGCCACTTTGTTTTTGCGGCCGCTTTTTTTTTTTTTAATATCGCCCGCTGTCCGCTCGCCCGCTCCGTAATATTTTTAAGAGCCATTTCTCCCGGCTTGGCGCGTAAAGAAAAATTATCGCCTCTCGCGCGCGCGCCCCGGCCACTTTTCTCTCTTAGCCGCTCTTTCTCGCACTCACTCCCGCGCCCCTAGACCTATGCAAATCCAAGTACCTCCACTTTAATTTACACATTTAGCGCTTCGATTAAGCCTTAACTTCCTCCCCCTCGCACTTACATTTTTCCATCCTTTCCCAGCTCCATAAAAGGAGGACTACGATTCATCCGGCCCACGGAGGCGATCCCTATCTCTTCCGCTCGCCGAGCGCGTACTACATGCTCCGAGTCTACTTTCGTCCGGCTTTGCGTCCAGGCGAGCATATAACCGCGCGCCTCGTGTCGTCTTGTACTTTGCTCTTCCTTTCGCGCTCTTTGGGCCGCGGAGAGCTGCCTCCGTGAAAAGAGACGCGGGAGGACTACTGATCTCCCCGGGGAGATAATGCAACCACGACATGCCTAAACAAGCCGTGCATAGCTCACGCACTCCAGACGGCTTTCTCGTCATCGCCCGTGTAAAGGGCACTGCAGTCACTTTTAGTCCGGCCCTTTTTCTCTCTCTCTCTTTTTCTTATTTGCAGTATGCCCGCCTTTGAACTTTCCTTCATGTGGGATATGTCTCTCGTCTTCTTCTACACATACTCCCACGTCTTCTCGCGCTCTCGCAGAATCAACATAAATTTACCGAAAATGCAGTTCTGCTCGCGTGTGTTATACCTACCTCTCGTAAGCGCGAGGGCCCTTTCATCGTTTCTGGAGCGAAATTTACACCCGTCGCTGTGTAAATGGAAAGGAGAAAGATGGAGGCCAGAGCTCCGCGAAGTCGACCAAATTTTCGACTCGCTCTCGGAAATTTTTGTCCGAGTAGAGCGCTTTGTGCGAAGCTGAGGGAAAACATGAGGTATTCTTGTTCTCGGTATGCCCACTTTTATCTCCTGTTTTTCCCTGGCCTTAAACAATTTTCACGCACTTTTTTATCGCGTAGCGCGTCAAGTCCAGTTAAACTTTGGTATTAAAATGCAGCGCAAGTTTTATAAAACAAAGTTTTTGAGAAAAAAGAAAAGGAAACTGTGAATTGCAATGATGAAGAGAGCGAGGGCTCCATAATTTCTCGTATAATAAGGTCTTTAAATTAAAAATTTAAAAGTTTGAGCGAAAATAATAAATATTTTAATTTTCCGGCAGCGAGCGCGAAGCTGCAGCGCACGACAAAGGACGCGAGTAGCGCATTAAGCGAGACAAGCCCGCCACGAGCGGCAGCGACTTAATGTTTCATTTCGTCCCGACACCTGGGCCAGAAGCTAAATAAAGACGCCGGCCGAGCGGTCCTTAATCTCCCGAAAATAAAAATATGAAAACTTTCTTCTTGTATCAGAGGAGCTTTGCTCGCGACTTGAACGTCAGACTTCCGGTAATTTATCTCAGCTGTAAAATGTACAAGGTGAGCTCGGCTTGTAGCTGACAAGAAGCGTGCTTTGAACATTTGAAAATTACAGGAATAAAAGTTGCATAAGCCTTTATTGTTGTTTCACATGAAATATATAATAAGTCTCGGCTTCCAGTTTTCCTTTTAGGATAGACGTAAAACGCTGAAAAGAGCTTTTGTCCGATATAAGTGAAGCTTTTCCTATCTGCAGTAGACTCTTAGATAGACGTGGATCTGTATATATGCGTGCAGTGGATAGGTAGGCCGTAAGTGCAGAAATATATATGCGCGCATTCGTTGCGGATAGCATCTTGCGTGACATTAATAATTAATGGGCCTCGCTTCTTAGAGGTAGCTCCGAATAAACGCGAGCTTGCGCTACTACAACTCGAGTGTACTACTGCTGCGCTTGGCGACACAAAGAAAACGAGAGGTCTGCTACTCTGGTAATATTAATGAAGCGTGCGGCTCTCCTCGATCTCTTCATCTCCCGTGTAGCTGCAGCGGCTATTATTTTTCTCTTCCTCTGCTGCTGCTCTCCTGCTCGCTGCCCTAGTAGTAGAGACTATAGTCTCTATCTGTCCTCGTGCAGGCGCGTGCAGCCGGCGCTGCCAGCTCAACAATACCAGAGGACGTTTCTCGACTTTCCTTTGCCGCATCTGATGTCTCTTTCTCTTTTTAGTCCGGCGAGTGTCGTTCAAGTTCAGGCGCGGATTAGCGCAGTTTCCACGTTAATGCGCGAGGACGCGCGCGCGGCGCTTGTTCCAGCGTCTTTCGCATCTGCGCGCTTTGTTGTTCTCGGCTTGCAGGCGCAGCTCCCCCTCGAGGCTCGCTTCCTTATATACCTCGCGCGCGCGCGCGCGCGACAATTACGCGACAAAATTCTCTTTACCTGGAAATACAGACGCGCTTACTGATTATAATTAATTTTGCCAACTCGGGCTCAAGTGGTCCAGTTAAATATAGTTTCAAGCGTTAAAAGTAAGCTCATTGAATAAAAGACATTTCGTCATAAAGTCGAAGGGGAGCGGAATATAAAGCATCGTCCGAAGAGTTAAGCTTCCTCTGGCTCTCGGTGCAGTATAAGAAAATTCGTATTCCCCGGTAGTTTTAACTTTATAGACGAGAATGTGCCTAAGCGTTATAAGGTCAGACCGACACAGTATAGTCAGCTTCCAGGGAAGCTTCATGCGCAGCTTGAACTAATCCTCATTGAGCCAAGCTTTGCCCTCTCTTTCTCTCTCTCTCGTCTTCCGGTCTGCTCGTAATCCTTGAGAGAAAGTCGCGAGTGAGAATCGTCCTTCCTCCCCCTTGAGCAAGCTCGGAAGAATCCACTTTTATGCTTTTCTTTCTTTTTTTCGGTGTAACCGCTGCTTATTTCTTTTTAACGTCGAAGGCAAATGAATATTTTATGAGCGGCTTCTTTTTTTCTTTCGGCTTTGATGCCAAGACAACTTGAATGCCTCCGTTGATCCTCTAATTAAGGAAATATCAACTGTTTAATGAAGTATGAAAATTTTGAAAGGTGCGTAATTTCCTTGTGAGAGCTATTGTTCGCAGAACTCGCTTGACTTTCTATTTACTAATAATAATTGCACGCGAGATGCGGCTCTATTTCATCTGGAAAATCTTGAAAAGCGTAGATTCTTGGAATTTAAAATATAAAATGTCTTGAGATATTTTCAATTTTCAAGCTGTCCTAGATTTCTGTATTGTATAGAGCGTTTCTTTGAAAAGTCACAAAAAAACGTATCACATTTACAATTTTGACTTTGACATAAAATTTTTCGAAACAAGTTTTACTTTAATGATTTCCAGTTATTTTTGTACCACCAACACATAAGCCAACAAAATTTTATTTATTATTCGTTATCTTTCACCTCGTTAAAAACACCGTTTCATAAAATAAAACTTTTTTCGCATTTAGCAGTGAGCATTTAAAAATTCTCATGATGTAGAAAATTTCACAAAGAATCAGCCATGACTATAACCACTAATTCAACAAAGTACCCAAGTAATCTTTAAATTACTTCAACAGCCCGGCTGCGGGCGGTCAGTTTTTTGTGCCAGCTCGCCGTACTAACTCCGCTCAGGACGTTGCTACGTTCCGTTGAGCTTTCTCGAGCTTCCGCTTCACCAAGAATTAAATCGCTTACGCTAATCTAAAAACGAAAAAGAAATTAATTGCCCTATCGACAATATACGTCAGAGAGATTTGTGTGCAGAGTTCAAAGCTACAACTTTCACATTACTTTAGTAATCAAGTTATTTTTTCATTCAATTGTTCAGTTATTGATAATTTGATTTTTATTCAAAGCGTAAGTTTTCAATTGAAAAAGCAACTTTTGACAAAGGCAAAAGTTATTGTATCTCGGTAAAGGTGAAAATATCATCAAAGCAATTGACGTACAATGAGAAACGGAATAAAAAACCGAACAATAGTGTTACGGGAAAATGAAAGCGCGAAAATATTGAAACAGCTGTAAAGCTCCGTTTCAAAATAACTTATATAGACGTGACAAGCGTCGTCGCTTTAAAATTGTAAAGCCAGAAAAATTGAAGAAATACTTTCTTTCTCCATCTCTTGCTGCCTCTACTCTTTCCCAGTACACGGAATGCAACTTGCTATTCGTCGACGGCGGGTTTTGACGAATACAAAAACGAGTGTCGACAGGGCATGCGCTCGCTCACATACATACATGTCAACACATATGAACACACACAGAGAAAGTGTTTATCAATGCGCATAAAGCTCTGAGAGTTAAGAGAAGGAGTGGAGGGGGGGGGGGGTGTAAGCAAGGAAAGGCAGAAGAGTAGAGAGGATCGAGATGATAAAGATGCGAGACGCGTGCGGCATTCAGCGTGGGAAGTGTGCCTCGTAAATACATTGTCGCCTACGTCGGAGGCTGTGTGCTGTATGGCATTGTGGTGCTTCTTATGAAAGGATTAAGAAAGCCGTGACAAGAAGTGCATACCTTGCGGAAGCGCCGGCCCGATCTCGAACAATGCTCGAAACTTCACAATGCTCGCGCTCCCTCCTCTGTGTTTTGCGCGCGAGAGAGAGCGAAATTACGAAGAACTACCCAGCAGCAGGGAGCCAAGTGTGTCTTCATAAAGCGGACGAAACGTGCAAGAGAAACAATTTTTTTTTTACTTTACCACTCTCCCTCTTTCTCTCTCTCTCTCTATTTTTCTTTCCTTTTTAAGCCGCCTCGCTTTTATTATTTTCCCTTTCAATTTCGACGCTTGCGTAATGAAGCGAGCACCGGCGCCTAAAAATTATCGCAGGCATTTGCAATTTCGGCTCCACCCTTAATTAATACTCTTTCAAAGCTCGGCGGCTGTGCCCTTTGACGTTTACATAATTCATTTTCGCAATGCAATATACGCACTCGAGATAACTCTGTTCTTGAAAGAGTTCTTACCCCAGCCAACCCTAGCTGTACTTGTAGCGACTTGTTTGCTTTGATAGGCGAAATCCCGATATTTTCATGTGTATCAACGCGAGAGCACACGCGGCTCGCAGGCAAATCGCTTAGGTAGAGTCGGGAGATAATCGCCGGCCGGGCGAATTATACTTTGAAATGCACGCTAGTGGAAGAGCTGCTCGCGCTTGAAACTCTTCTTTTAGCTGAGCTCTCTTTCGACTGCGACGACTTGCGCTTCGTCTTCTAGCGGCAGCGCCAGCAGCCTCATTCACATTCTCTCGCTATCTCTAATGGACCATCTCGTTTCCTCGTCCCTCTCCGTGGCGCCCATTTTCACTACTCGCTCTCGGCATCGATTCATCCTCGTCCTCCTCGCCTATTTCTTTCCTTCTCACCAGTGTCCACAGAGCGCACTTCGACTCAGTCGCTTCCTCTCTTCTTCTCGGATACGAGCGCGTATATACATATATATATATAGATATATAGGTGAGAGCCGGCGCTTCCCCGATTCTTCTTTTCGTGATTACTGCAGGCTGAAAGCCTAGAGGACGAGAGAGGGAGAGCGAACGATCCCGCGCGGCTGCAAAGTTCAAAACGATGTATTCTGAAATTTGCGGAGCTCCGAGTCATTTGGCGACAAATTCAAGTTCCTCGAGGAATTTCTACTACCTCTCTCGCCCTCTGTCTCTTTCTCTCTTTCTCTTTCTCTTTCTCTTTCTCTTTCTCTTTCTCTTTCCTTCTCCTTCTCCATCTCGCCTCCGGTCACGGATTTAGCCATCCTCCTCGTCGTTCCCGGCCATCGCCCAATTCCGTTAAACTAGTCGGTCCACTTCCGCCTTCAATTGCGCCAACTTGCTTGATTGCGTTCGCGGCCTGATGAGTTTGCGTGGCCGCCCCGCCGCGCCGCTCCGAAAACAAAAAGCCCCGGGAGCATCAAGAAGAAGATCTGATCAGATATGGGAAAAGAGCTGGAATGGCAAATCGTCGCGGAAAATATATTCGCCGCGTCCGCGGGAGAATTTAACTTTGCTGACGCGCTCGATGCCCACTGTTTGAAATGCATAGAAAAGCACTCGATATTTTTGCCTTTTCTTTTATTTTTACTTTTTCACTCTTTTTTTTTTTTTTTTTTTTTTTTTTTTGAAAAAGTT
>UELX01003485.1:0-23088 GCA_900480035.1 Eupelmus urozonus | reverse complement strand
GGGGGGGGGGGGGGGGGGGGGGAGAAAAAAATTTAGTGTATAGAGAGGCATGTGTGGCCCAAAACAAAATGAGCGTGGAGCAAAGCTTTTTAGCCGCGGGGGCGAGTTGTAAAATTTGTCCTTCTCGAGTGTGTGGCTCTGTTTCTTCAAGTGATTTATAGTGTGAGAAGGATTGTGTTTCCTTGGGGCCCGGGCTCGTGGAAAGTTTTCTGCTGGGCTTTTTTATTGGGATAATGGCTTCCGTAAGGTCTCGGAGAAGCGATTTTTTAACTGATGATGTAAGGTTCTGGCCGACATTTGGAAGTCGTTCGGCTCTTGTGAGAATGCAGATTTTTACTCACGGTTTCGTGCGGTTTGTGAGAGCTGTTTTAAATGATGATGATGCAGAAGAACCTTACCTGAAACAGAGAAAAGAAAAAATTTATTACCAAATTGAAGAATTATTTTTAATATTATTATAATTACAAAGTACATTCATAAATGATCCATTTCAAACATTGTTTATATACGATCCAACTGCCTTAAAAAGTACAACACTACAGGCGTCGGTCCTCCTTCAAATACCATTCTCAACCCAAATAACTTAATCAGTCCTCTTCCACTTTTTCCCTCAACATCCCCGATCCTCTCTCCCTTAACCCTACTCGCTCCTCCAGCCTCTCTCGTTCGCTCCTCATCGCGAATTCACGAAAATTCGGCTCCTCTCGCAGCGGCGGCAGACACCTTATTTGCTCAGTCGCAGGCGGTACAGCAGCCAGGAGTTCTCGACGGATTCCTTCTCTTCCTTCTTGCATTTTGCATTTGGCGGGCGCGCGCAAGCAAGCAACACACGAGGGTGTATAGTGTGCCGGTAAGTGCGACTGCCTCTTTTAAGCTCGGCCCGAAAATATGTGGAGAGCGCACAGCAGCCGGGGAGAGAAGAAGTGGTCGAATGGATTTTCGATTTCGCGGAATAAAATTCCCCTTTTTAGGAGGTTTCGCTGCTCAGAGACCCAGAGAGGAGAGAGAGAGAGAGGATGTATGCCCACGGAGAAGAGCTACGTGAGTGCTGCGGCTGTTTTATACATGAGCCTGTGTGTGGGAATTCCAGGAAAAACATCCTGCCGAACCGTATTTTTCAAGTAGAGGGAGAGAGAGTTGTGGTGTGGCTTCGAGAAAAACAGCGCGCGGGGATGTGAGTATGCGGAGACGCTCGAGATATGATTTATACCGGGCTGCTTGGTATTTATGAAATTGTCGGTGAATCGACGATGCGCACGGGAGATTCTGCCGATATAATGTGGAGCAAAGTTTTTGAGCGTCTGTCATGATGCTTTTTGAACGCGCGCTGTTTTGCCCCCCCAGCGCCGCAGATTTTGGTGGATTTCAGCCAGAATTTTATAGAAAGATTGAAATATGTTGTTACTTTCGTCTTATATAAGCAGGCCAACTTCTTACTAGTTTTAGAAGAAAAGATGCAACTTTAAACTTGGCGGCTTAATGCTAGCGGACCAACAGAGTAGTTATCGGAAACTGACAAAGTCAAATTATACCTGAAATCATTATTAAGTCAAAAAGTGTTCCAGATAATTTATACTGTTCCCTCGAAGAGAAAGTTATGGACTCTGAATTTCTTAAGAATTTAAGCCTGTTTGTATACCTTTGAGTTATTAATCAGAATTGAGCGTTAAAAACGAGCAAGTAATGTAACTATTAAAGGTAATAATAATGGCAATTAATTAATCTAAGTGGTTGTTAAATGATTTTCTTTTACATCGCCATCAAAAACTTTCAGTGAGTTGAAATAATCTTTTCTGAAAGTTCTTGGAGGCGATGTAAGAACAAAATAACCATGTTGTTTTCATCATTTACAGTCGTTCACGAAATCCGTATTAAAGTTAACGAAAAAAAATTTGAAATCCTGCATTCAAATACGCTTGTACGAGTTTATGTAAATGCAATTCGTACACTAGCCACCATAAACTTTACCCTAATAATTGAAAAACTCGTCTGCATTACCCAAAAAACCTCGAGCTCATGCATAAATTCATAGCTGATAATTCATATCATAATTATATCACATAGAATAGCCATAATCCCGGAGCCAAGCGTCGAATTCCGAGAAGCCCGGACAGAGATCCTGAGCGGCAAACAAACGCCCGTCGCCTCCCCCTCTCAAGCAAATCAAAAAATTAGCATATTTCCAATCTGGCAAAATTTTCGATTGTCCTTGACTCGTCCACGCGACGGGCCCCCTCTCGATTATCGCGCGCGTATCCCTTTAGGCCGAGAGAGAGGAGAGATCGAATTCTTCCAAAGGCAAAGAAGAAGAAAACAAGCGCCAGTGAAAGAGCGGGATTACACACACGTGTGTGTGTGTGTGTACGCACACACGTACTCTTAGCCTTTCGCACGATCATTCGCACAAGAGAGACGCTGGGCTCGTCTTCTCGAATGTAAGAGAGAAGGAAGGGGTAGGAGAGGCTGCCGTAAAGATGAGAAACCGAAGAAGAAGGGAGAGAGCGTAGCGTGTGTAGTAGTATACGCGAGTGAAACCGGTTTCATTCAACCGCCATTTAAAAATTCTCGAACCAAGCGAGAGAGCTATGAAAAATAATCAACGGACGACGTTGCGTAACTCTTCTCTTCTTCTATCTCGCTCTCTCTCGCTTTCGAATGAGGTAGAAAGCCAGCGCGAAGAGGAGAATGAGGAAGAAAGACGGCGAACGCTAAGAGTAGACGCGGACGATTCTTTTTTTTGTAAAAAGTTTGTTTTTGTACGAGGTAACTCGTGGATTCCGAGCTTGAAAATATGATTCAAATTTCAGGAATGGTGCCGCTTCTTTTGCTTACTTTTGCCGCGCCGGGGAGGCTTGTTTGCCTCGTTTTTTCGTTATAATTAACCCTTTGAGGATTATGTGTTTTTGGTTTTTTTCGTTGCGAAACCTGCTAATTTATCACTGCAGGCTTTCAAGAATGTAGATTGAGAATAAAAAATTAAGATTTGAAATGACTGACCTAGCGTGTTGATGTTAAATGCAAATCGTACACTTTTTTAACCTTACAAAATCATGTATAGTATCAAATGAGAATGGAAAAAAATAGTTACGAATTCACTAGTTTAAATAGTTACAAAAACAGTAAACTTTATTACCGTAATTGTAAAAAATTATAAAAAAAACAAAATGCAAAAAATTAACATAAAATATTCTTCCTATTAAAACATACATATTTTTAGATGAATAAAGCTTACAAAATACTATATAGTAAGCAGGAAGCAAGTAGATGTATAGCTTTTTTGATATATACAAGAATAAAATGTAATTTTTACAAAACCAGATGCCAAGCTATATTTAAATTCAAAAATTTAGATGTGTTTGTAAATTCCGTTATTTTTTAATTTTAACTTTGCATTTATGTCCATCAACGTTTGTTTGTTTATTAAAACACTGAACAATTTTTAAAATAAATTCCATTATTCTTTTCAAAGCGCAGCTTTAAAATAATAGTATTTTTATGAGCTATTAATTTTAATGCCTGAATATTTTATCCGTTTTTTCACCAAAAATAACCAAGTATTGAAATCGTTTGAAAATATTTACGAAGTAAATAAAATTTTGAAAGCCGAAAGTGAAAAATCTCTCGTTATAAAAGATTAAAAAAGGTACAGGTCCCAACGACCCGCAAGACCCCTCATTAAACACCATCCCAGAAAGCTTATCGAATTAATAAATGATGCTTATTTATCTCTTTGCTCACTTGACCGTCCCTTCTCCAAAAAAAGCAACGCGTACCCATAACTTCACGAGCCGAACGAGGCCAGAGAGCAAGAAAGAAAAGAAGCAAACAGGTTAACTTCATCCCAACGAAGTCGAGGCCTGAAAAGAAGTCAAGTGAAAAAAAAAAGAAAGAGGAGATCTTCAGATCGGAGCAACGGAGAAAAGGTAGGTAGAGAACCGACGAGAGGAGGCGCGGCTATTTATACGTATACACTCGCAGCTGAGATTTCACGTGGAGAAAACACGCCGGCTATCGGTCCGATCGTGGCGCGCTTCGAAATTTTGGGTCGTATTAAAAGAGGGGAGGGAAAGCGCCGGCGGTCCTTCACGGAAAATTTCTTTCTTTGTGTGAGCGCGTCCCTACGGAGCTAGCGTTCGTGGGCGGGACATCGGCGATGCAAAGCCGTATTTGTTAGTTGTTGTAGTTGCTGGAATGCTTGCAGCGTGGATGATTATATGGTTTTTTTCGGCTTATTTATTGCTCGGTTTTTATGGGGCTGTAATTCGTAGGATTTTTTGTTGCTGTCAGGAGCGTTTTATTGCCCGCGTACAATGAAATATAAAATTTTCCTGAAATTTCGAATCAATATTCGATTAATGAAATATCGCTTTTGTTCAAAATTTAAATATTCCGCTGAAAATAATTGAATAAAGAATGTTTTAAATTTAATTAAACGGCTATTCGATTTGTATTTTATCAATATTTTCCTGGAATTACGACTATTTATATTAACATGATTTCGAATGCCGTTGAAAAAGCAGTGTATAATCTTCCAATAAATTTTTTATCAAAAGAATGCTACAGTGACCATTCCATCTGTTGCAGTAACTCAACCAAATCCCCATTTTGAATCAATTTTCAAACAAAATAAAATTCCTTTCACAAACAACAATGTCCTAAAAGCCCTGGTATATTGGTACCGAAAATAATCTTGTAATTTTTATCAAGACACTTGGTCCATTCGGCGCAAAGTACAAGGAAATTTTCTTATTTTTTTCTCTCTAGCGAATATCGCGCGTACAGCCGAAAAAAGTCGGCAAAATAAGTGATATATCACTCGCGCTCGCGCCGGGGCCGGAGCAGCTTCCACGGAGCAAGGATTTTAAGACGACAGGGACTAGAGAGAGAAAGAAAGCCTGGTAATATTTCACGCGGGAAGAAGCGGACACTTAAGCGTGGGAGCACATATACACATACACATGCGAGCGAGGCACTTTCGTGCTATTTTGACTGTTGTCCCGGTGGAATATGGTGGGCGAGCCGATTGTTAGTGAATTGTGAGAAGGACGAATTTAAGAAGGCTATTATTTTTATTCTAATGCGGAATGGGGTCTTATATTTTTTTTTACAAATTTTAAATAAGGAAACATGTTTTTATAAAAAAAATACGACTGCGAGGCAATCATAGTTTTTTAAAGAAGCCTTAAAAATTCAGCTCTTTTAATAGCACGATAAATTCATTTGCGATGTCTTCTCATCTCACGGTCTCCGGCGATGATGCCATACTTTATGCAATTGTAATGAACCGTTAGCCGTCCTTCAAACTAATCAAATAACAAAACAGAAAAAATACTTTCAAGTACACTCGGCAAGTCTTCCATTCTCTTTCACGAAAAAGATGATTTAATTTAAAGCCCAGATGACTCACCGCGCGAGTAATTACTCATCAGCATCAGTCGAAGCATTTCAAACAGCTGCCATTATCGTGAATAAATAAAGCTTGGCAGAACGGTTAAATTTTTATTCGAAAGCAGCGTTAAGCCGCAGCAACGTCACCCAGGCTCGCACACAAAGCTCCTCAATTGTCGCACAATACGCGCCGGCGACAGAGGCTTAACGAGCCTCTCTCTCTCTCTCTCTTCACTCGTTAAGGCACAGAGTTTTCGGTCTTGGTGCGCGGCCGCTTTTGACCCTCGGACAGTGGCGGTGCGCGCGTCGTTCTCTATACCGAGCATTACGTACGTCCGTTAATTAAGTTAACGACCTTTAAAGTACCCCCCGGAACGGGCGCGGGGGAGAAGCGGACGTAATCTGCCCGCAGCGCGAACGCGCGCGAGGGCCAAACTGTACACACGAGCAGCGGAGAGCAAAAAGAGAGAGTGCGAATTTTAACGACGATAAGTCACATGACGGAAACAATTACTCGGCTTTTCTACGTCGCTCCTCTGACGCCTCGACTCTCTCTCTCTCTTCTTTCCCTCTTCTTTTTCGCCATGGGAGCTACGGAGGATTATCAATTCGCCACCCCCGCGCTTCGGTCTGCCGTGGCAGTTTGGCCGCGCGATGGATTATGTAGCTGGACGATCTGTGTGTCGGGTTTTAGGACGGGATGCTTGCTATTTTTGAGTGTGAAGAAGAGAGAGATTATTTTCTGAGGGAGTGCTAAATGCAAAATTATTTGAGTAGATATCTCCAAGTATATAAGAATTTGAAATGTTAATCGTAACGTGTATTGCAACTATATTATATAGCAACACATCAAAAAAATACGGTCCAATGCGTATACCCGACCTCCCATCCGAATACAGAAAACGCATTAGACTTCCAAGTTATTAAAAAATCGTTAAACAACCATCGGGAAAGATTGTAATTCTCGAAATTACGAAATCCCGCTCGTTACAAGCATCGAGGGACAGGCTTGCTTATACGCACCTCGCGCATAAAGCACTCAGCGCGAAAACAGTTAAGGAATACAGCGTTTAAAGCCTCTAAATTTTGCGAAAAGCCCTCCTCCGGGCCGCTCGTCGGTATAAATTCCTCGGCATGCGTTCATATTTATCTCTTATTAATGACCGCTGTAAACTCGGCAACGCGCTTAAACAGTGTGCGAGAGAGCCACCTTTACCTATACCAACGCACACAGACATCCTCGTCCCACGGGCTCGCGTTACTACACACAGAAAGAGAAAGAGAGAGAGAGAGTCCAAGTCAAACCGGCCTGACCGCGCGCTGCGCTGGCTATTTATAGGCCGTGATTAGATACGCTCACAATCCGATAATCCCGAGTTGGCGAGTTGGCCTGCACACATTTCTCTCTCTTTTTCTCTCTTCCTCCCTCTTTTTTTACGTAACGCATACACGAAAATCGTCGCGTTTTGCACGAGCGATCTCCAGGGTCAAGTGTACGTTACTTCTTCGGCCGGTTACGACAGAGGAATTCTCGGCTCGCTGTTTTTTCCGGTGCATTGTGTATTGCAGGAAGACGGGGAGGTGAATGCTAATTCGCCGCGCGCAGGAATTTTGCAATCGTCCTAGTGCAATCCGGAGAACATAATCACGCTCTGACTTTCGCAGCCTATAAATGTATGTATATACAAGAGAATCAAGGAAGCGAGTTGTTGCTCAATGTAAGCGCAGGCCGTGCGAAAACGGATTTATCTAAAAAATTCTGCTACACAAGCGCGGCCGCGTATATAAGACGCCAGCCGGCTTATTTTTGGACGGGCTTCCAGGTGTAGAAAATAGAGGCAGAAGTGTGAGCCGACGTTGTATAAATTCCAGAGGAGCTTTTTATTACATCGCGCTATCTCGCCGAACGCTAACTGTAATACCGAGTATATAGTTGCGCAACGACGAGGCGCATTAAAAGTCTGTTTTCCTCTGTAATTATGCGATTTCACGAGTGAGGTCGTCTCGTATAATAAAATTTTTTCCTCCCGCGTGCTCGTAGGCATCCGTGCGACGCGATGTAAATTATTAACCTATATAAACGCAGGCAATCAGCAGGCCACCTATATCTTAACGCTCAATTTGCCGAGATCTCGTGAGAAAGGATAGGCGCGTGTGATACAGCGAGACATGCGAATATGACGCAATTGTAGGAGATGACTAAGTCGAGCGAGTCGTAACGGTCAATTTGAGGCGAATATTTGCAATTGCCGGGCAAAAAGTTTGTATACAAAGTCGAATGATAAACGACGCGATTAATTGAATAAATGTTGCAGCGAGCGCGGAAGATCGGGAGATCGTATACGTACGGTCTGTTATTACGAGCGATATTATCTTTTGTTTTTGAAAATGATGTATGGCGGCTTTTGAAAGAGCGATTTCAGAACTACATTCAATCATATATCCGAGCGAGTCTGAAGCGCGTGATAAATTTTGTTATTCGCATAGTTCTGCAAATTATAAATATACATAGTGCGCTGGTTGAAACGCGATGACAGGGCCGTTAAAAAGCAAACTTTCCAATATATCGAGAATGACCGCAGGCAAAGCAACCGCAGTCTGACAAAGCCGCCTTTTACTTGTGCAGCCGAGAGTCGGTAAACACGAAACTGAATTTGGCTGTCGCTCTGAATTTTCAGGTATTGCCGCAGAGCCCGATCGAGTCAACGAACCATCGCTCGCCGGAATGACGCAAACCTCAAAGCTTTTACTTAATCCCCTAACCACTCCTGGTGTCGCTTTACCTCTCTCTCTCTCGAAAAAAAGGTAAAGAAGCCGTAGAAGAGAGACCGGACTCTCACCGGGCTTTGTCGATTGCGCGGGCCGACCTTGATTGTCCAAAGTTTGCCAGCGGCCGGTGGTGGCTCGATTTTCGCGATATATAGCCGCTCACGATTCGCCGATATGCCGGCCGCTCGCGTTTCATTATTCAGTCTCTCGGCGGCCTATTTGCCTTTGCGGCCGCGCGGGATGGCCAATGGTCCAGGGGGCGAGAAAGACGGCAAGATTCGGGCCAATTTTCAAACAATCATCGCGCGGCCGTACTCCGGGTTTATGGCAGGCTAAAAGTGCAGAGAGCGCTGCCAATGCCGATTCTGATAGCCATTACAATTGTAAATTTGAGCGTGGACGGTGGAAGAGCGCGTTTGGTGATAGCTCAAAGCGCTGCCGGCTCCGCGTGTAAACGTTCCGTCGAGCCAGGATTCTCTCTCTCTCTCTCTCTCTCTCTCGCTCGCTGTAACGATCCTAACGATATAATGATGTTATATCCAGGTCAGTCGGGTTGGCGGCCGCGGCTTTCCCGACTCTCTGTCTCGCTCTCGCGCAATTACGGATTCATGCGCGGGCGCGCGGGCTCGAAAGAGCCGTTTGCTGCATTCCGCGGAGCCTATTGTGCGAAATAGTTTATTCTGACAAAATAATGAGGGATATCGGCGCGCGAGGTGACTGGGAACTTATTGACCTTTGTTTTTCGATGGGAATAATTCAGGGAAAATTGATTGAAATATTTATAGGTGCTAGTGGACCTATCGATTGACTTCGTTTATACAGGGTTCAATATCGAGTCGTGAATTAGTAATCAATTCATTTGTAATCTATTGATATAGTCGTTAGATACATTAAAACTAACGCCATATAAATGCCAGAAATATCAAAACGCTAAAATAACTAAATTAACCGCCATCTCAATATCTACCCTAAATAAACTTTATTAAGCACGAACCTCCAGAAACGTCAAGCCAACTACGTCAACAAGCCGGACCATCCCAAGGATCCTCACAATTAATCCCGTCCTCCTTACACCCATCCCAATACCGCGTCCATATTAGTTTTGCCCGATCTAAGGAAGGCGGGAAGGACGAGAGAGAGAGAGAGCCAAGGGCTACTCCCCGGGGTAGGCTCATCGTCGCCGGTATGCCCTATAGCCCAGGCAATAGCGGAATCCGCGGCCTCGTAACCGCGACCTATCGACGTCGAATATTGGATGCCAGGGCACCAACCGCACGCGCCGATCGTATATATAGGCCGGAATGCGTGTCCCCTGCCGGCCATGCAGCTCCCCCCGCGCGCGCACCTTGGCGCATTACATATTACGCATCGCTCGCGCGCGAATGTCGAAAGCCGCGCGAGCAGCCTCCGCGGGGCCTTTTTCGCAATTTACGCCGAAGCGGAGAGAGCCGGCTGCATTTTCTAGGAAAGCCTGATAAGGGGAAGGGGACGTGTCGATCGGATGGAATGCATAATGTATGGAGATAGTTGTGCGCTTGGAGAGATTAATGCGCCGATGGTTAATGTAGCGCGAGCGCGCTTTGATTCTTGGAATATCAAGCTCGGCGGGCTTTAATAGAGGTGAGATAATTTTGCGTAATCGGGCGCGAGCTGGGTGAGCGCGACAATTGATGACTAGGGTTCGAACGGGTATATCCAGTTTGCCGATGCGTTGGTGAGGTGACGAGTATGATTTCTGCTTTGCAAACTATATTCTTCCTGTGTATATGTGTTTGAAGGAAGAATACTTCATTTGTTCTGGCATTGACGAAGTCAATGAGGAATTATGCAACCTCTGAATTTTCTCGACTTCAAGTTTTGTTCTGATCGTATCTTTCATGGATAGCGTACCTTCAAATATTTCCCTTAAGAGAAAGTGCAGTAAACCAAGTCTTTTTTCTAACTTATCCAAGTAATCGTTGTACGCAACACCTGTAACTTCATAATCTCTCACTGATCAATCTTAGCTCCTTATATTTTGTTTTTGTTCCTTTCGAAAATGCATTATGGAAAGCTTTGATTCCTAATCAAACATAAACCCAATGGAAAATATCACCAGAGTAAAAGAGTTCACGGACGCCATAGAAGAATAAAATAAAAGCATGACATCAGCTTCCAAACACGTGTTACATCTTTTCACAGGGATTTTGCAAGAATAACTCATCGTATACCGTTAAAGATTTATCTCCATTCAGCAAGCTGACTCTCCTAACAAACATCCCATCATCATTACAGCTGAAAATCAATTACGAGCCTCCCAGCGATCACATTCTAAGCCATTGAAAAGAAAAACGTAAGCTCAGCATTCTCTCCCAATCTGCCGGGCTCTCGCGCGCGAGACACTCGGCGCTCATAAAGATAAGAGCCGGTATTGCGTACGCAAAAGTAAACAGTAAATAACGATAATGAGTCTGAACCTGACTAACCTGCCTCTCGCACGATCCACGCTCACACAGACACAGTCGCGAGAGCGAGAAAAACACAAGTGAATAACCCGCGAGCTCGGTGAATGGATGGCTCAGCGCTCGCGAGCGCGCGAAAGAGAAAGGGAGAGAGCGATTGAGGTAAAGAGCCGCGCGATTCAATGAACGAGCCGCCGCCGACGCTGCATATTTGCGAGAAAGAGAAAGGGCAACTCGCGACGCGCTGATGATGGAGGCCAAGGAACGAGCCGCCGAGCCGTTAATTATTCGCGCGAGCGCGTGCATGCATGTGGGAATCTTTTTCCCAAGCGCGCGACAAGCAGGCCTTGAAATTTCGCTCTCACACGAGGAGATGCAAACAGAATGCCGGCTTCTTGCGGGGAAAAGTAAGCCAAGGGAGAAGATGGCTCCTGGTCACGAGAGGCCATGATTTTGGCGGTTTTTTTTAATTTGGTGAAAGTTGAGGTAGAGGTTTATGGTGGCGATGATCGAAAGGCGATGGGAATTGATGTTGCTTATTTTTGAGAAAATTGGAGTTTTTGATTGTCGGGTGGCTTTAATAGATTATATAAGGCATTTGTGATTAAATTTTATGTCTTTTCTGATGTTTGATAACCTTTGCTCGAAAGTTATAAAATCCAAAAACACTGTTGCACGGAATTTTTAAGCCCATAAATTGAAGCTATCACACTTAATACTTTAAACTCGGCTGAGACTTTATCGTGAGCGAATATCGTTCTTTGCAGAAATATAAGGCTGTTTATTTTAGATAATTCAAAAGTTTAATTTACTCACGAAAAGTGCAGCGTATTAAAGAAAACAACCGAAAGATTTTGACATACCTGGAACAGAAAAAGGAAAAATCATTATTAAACGTGCTACCTGCATTAACTTAATTTATTACAATTATTTATCAATATTTTACACATGTTATTTTGTGCGTAAAGCAATCATTTCGCAACATTATTTTTGCAAAAAGCAGTACGGTTACATAAACTTCTCGAACGCGCGATAAGCTTGTTAAGTAAACGTATATAAGTACATATAGGTATAATCTCTGCGAGCACTTCTCGCGCACGCAATCTCCTCGAGTTCATCGTTTTGTAAAACGAAAATTTTTCATCGCCCCAAGATTGTAAGTTCAATTTTTGTTATCACGAGGCAGCTGCATGTTGGAGGGAATCGTAATTACAAAAACGTATAATACATTCTCGAGAAGAAATGAAAAATTTTTACGATCCCGACAAAATGATTTTCGCGCCGGAAAAATTCAAATCTCGCGGATAATAGAGAAAATAAGCCCTCTGACCGACAAAAGGAGGCTGGCAGCATTATTTTCGCGCTTCCCATAAAGCAGCTGCAATTTTATTAGCGCAAAGGATAAAGTTCAATTTATATAAGAGAGCGCAAACGGATGATACGGCGGGGGCGCCGGCTCATCGGCCGTAAAAAATCGTATCAGCGAATGCGCATTTTTTTCCATCTACTTTTTTTTTGCGCTCGTATAACTTGCTTATAATGCCTCAGCGCGGCTGACGGGACAAAAAGCATAAAAAAATCAGCGGTGGGCCGGGCTCAAAAATCGCGACGACGCGATCGCCGGAAAAAAAGGCGAAACGCGCAGCGGTGGCGATGGCGAAAAAAGAGAGATGGCCAGAAGAAAAATGTATGAAGAATAAAAAGGCTTGGAAATAAAAAAAAAATGTGTGTACGCGCTTGACAAGCAATATCTATAAATTCGAAGCCTCGTGGCGCTGATTGTTTTCCCTATATACATGTAGCTAGGCTATCCCTATACTCTGGACGGATATTCGATTATCCGTCCGTCATGGCCGTCACTTGGTGTCCTCTTTTCGGTGTATCTGTTTCGATTTCATTGTTCTTCTATTTTTACAGAATCATGTCACTGTAAATTTTTAATTAACAAGTATTTTGAAAACGTCGATAAAGCTTTCAATTTAGCTTAAATCTTTTTTAAGAATTAAAAGAAACTGGGTATAGTAATGATTTTTGTTATGATATTTTTTGCAATGATTGAAAAAAAGGATTCGTGTGGATCAAGTGCCAATAAATTATTTTTTCAATCAGAAAGCTAATTGACTGAAAAAATGTACTATCATCCTGAGCCACGATTCTTTGCATCCTCAAAAAAACGACCTCGGAGAAATCCAAATCAATCCGAAAAGAATCGATCGTTCCTAAAGATCCATTCAAAATTAAATTAACAGCGCATAAAAGAGTCATTAACAGCGCCTAATTCATTTTACAACAGCTCCTCATCCATTCCTAATAACGCCCCCATCATTTTTCACCGTTTAAATATTAACCTTCTCCTCGCATCACACGGCTATCTCTCGGGTAGGATGCGGTTGCGTGGGTGCGAATCGCTCGCGAGGGAGGAGAAAACGAGGCAGATGCATTTTGTATGAGAAAGAGAGAGAGGGAGAACGAGAGAGAGAGAGAGAGGTGACCGACGCGCAGCTGGCAGTCATCGGTTTTTCTGCGCGTCCTTTTTTTTTTGTTGCTAGCGGTGGTGACGCGCCACGTACACGTATGCGAGCCGAATTTCGAACAGTAATTTCCCGGCTCACGGGGCAAAAAAAGAAATTGCCTTGTCTCGCTTCTCTCTCCACCCTTGAAAGTCTCGGGATTATATCCACCCCCGCGCGCGCGGGGCCAAAATTGGATTTCTCTCTCTATCCGTGGCTGTGTACTTTGGCCGCTGGCTCGGCGCTGGAAATATTTAATGCGATTGACCGACGCTCTCGATTGCCGGGATATCGAAAGCGCCGATTAAGCAACCGGTTTTTTAAAAAATCATGATATGTTTGTCGGACTGATTGATTCAGCCGTGACGCCGGCTTGAGAGCTGCCCAGGCGTGAAGATAAACGTTATTGAAATAAATATTCTCGAGTTGTGAGTGTGCTTTTGACGCTGCCTGCGAAAATGAGATGGGAAATGCGCCGCCGTTGTTTATTTTCAATTGCAATTCTTTAGTGGAATTTTAGGGATTTTATTTCAAAATTTGGTATTAGATTTTTTCTTTTATCGCTCTGTTTACTTGTTTGATTTTAATTTTTCATTATTGAGAGTTCATACAGGTTTAATACTTTAAAAGGTTTATTAACAAGGATGAACATGAAAAATGGAATAGGATACGAGAGGCGGAATAAATGTTCATATTTATTTGAGTGCGAAATATACCAAAACAATAGTGCGGCTACATGCAGATGCAGTATTCAATATAAATATGCAAAGAGATTACATTTTATAACAATGCCAATAATTCATGAATTTAACAATGCCAATAATATTGCACCGAATCCTCGTGACAATTTATTTCAATCTAGTTGTACGCGTAATCTTGCATGAATACAAGCTGAATCCGTCTTTTACCTCTAATATAATAAACAAAAAACTTAATCAATATTAAAGAGCTCAAAAAATTTATATTATATTGTTATACACATTCTTACAACTGTATCCAAGCCAGAAAACCTATATCTGATACAATTAAAATAAATAAACGAATCACGCAACACCCAGCTACACCGCATCGATTTTCCAGCCGGCGATAAAAAAAAATAACTACAGAAATCCAGGCTGAACCGACAAAAGAACAACAACAAGGGCAGAAAGCGAAAGGCAGAACGAAAATATCGACAGGCCGAAAGACGCGCTCGAATCGGACGCTATATACTGCGTTACATCCGCCAGAGCCGAGAGAGAAAGAGCGAGACAGCAGAAGCAGCAGTAGCACGCATCGATCGGCAAAGACGCTTCCTCGCAGCTGCCATTGCGTTATATACAGGCTCTCTCTTTCTCTCTCTGTCTCTCATTGACGCCGGCTCGTACACGCTCTATGAATGCCTTCGTAATCGAGCCGGCCCTAGCAATTCCGACTCATCTGCCGAATGAATTTATCGGCGATTCTTCGGGCACGTATGGCTCGCTCTGGCTTTTTCACATGGGTTTAATGGCCGAGTTGTGCACTGCGTGGGACTGGGATTTATGATTCAGGATGGAGAGATGCCTGTTGGAGTTGTTAGGCGCGTTAGGGTTAAGCTGATTTTTCGACTGGGTTGTAGAGATTGATTTGGTGAAAGTTGGATTGAACGTTGTTGTAGTGTTTTTGGGTTTTGTAGGTGCAGCTATGTTTAGTTGATGATGTAAGCGTTTTTTGTGATATCGCACTATGCTTGTAGGTTGACGCATTGGATGATTCTGAAAAATTCATAAAAACAACGAACTTTGGCACTAAGGCTATTTATCAGCTGATGTAACGCGAGACTTTGATCCAGGCTCCAAATTTAACAGCTTGCGTAATTCTGACGAAGCGCACATTATTCCCAAGAACCTTCTTTTATTATTCAAAAACACGCCTCGGTCAACAGCCTGTTTTCACCGTTCACAATCGCCCCTGAATTTTTCATTCAAAAGCAGCTCTGTTTTATTCAAACCCTGGCGTTATTAAATAAATATTTTTCAAAAACACGCAATCAAATAATACCGCCGACCCCACAATTCCCCAAAAAAGTAATCCAATGAAATTCCACGCTATATAAACCTAACAAACGAACGCCACCCGGCCATTATAAATTCGATATCCCGCAAAATCGTCTCCGGAAATTCGCGCGTATAAAACAATTATAAACGCTGAGCTCGCGGGCGCGCAGAGTCAACGAGGCGTAAATTTCACGTTCTCGTCTCGCTCTCGAAACTCCAGGCGCATAACCTACGAATATACACAAACGCTCGGCGCGCGCGAGAGCAAAGGGTCGAGAGCGAGAGCGAGAGAGAGACTTAATTTAATATAAAAATGTTCGCACGGAAGCCCGGCTGAAAAATACTAGAATTAACACATTTCTTTTATAGCGCGGCCACGGCGCGTAAACAGAGAGAAAGGGCACGGCGAAGTTGAAAAAAAAGGAAGGGAAAGAGCTCTCGCCGTGATTTTGCCAGGTTCTCTCTCGACATGCTCGGCGAGCAGCGCTGCGCCAGTTTCTCTCTCTCTCTCTCTCTCTTCCCTATTGTTGCATTATCTCGCGGCCAGTGACCACGTCGACATTTTAAAGTTTTTAAAGCGATGCCAGCGGTGGGGAAGGGGAAAAATGTAGAGTAGAAGTCGGGCGTGCAGAGAGACAATGCTTATAATATTTTTTTAAACTGCAAAATGCAACTTCCAGCGAGAGACAGAGCGCGCCATTGATAATGCGATTCGCGCGTAGGGCCGGCCCCATTATATTTACTTTTATGTGTCACTTTCAGGAAGTTTAACGGCGAGCAAGGATAAATGCCGCTATACGCCGGGGACTCTGTTTGGCTGGAATGTATGTGCGAGCGGTTCTGTAAAATGTGCGCTAAGAATTAAAGAGTACTGCTACTGTTGTTTTGAATATTTTAAGGCTGCTAGAGCGTTTTTGTGGACCGACGTAAATCATTGACTTTACGTATTTAAAAAAATTATCAAAGGGATAAAGATAAAGAAATTAAATTAATTACTATGTTTCTAACTTTATTAGATTATCTTTCAAAATAAACAAAAAATCGTCATGTTTGAAAACATATTAATTTAATAATGGAGAGCCATTTCACTCGATAAAAACGAAAAAAAAATAAAAGGAACGCAGAAATGCAGAGCACGACATCAATCAAAACGTTGCATATCGAAACGTCTCAATTATTTGCAATCACGCACGCAATCAATTTTAATGAGACTAAAAAATTTCATCCGCGCTCGCTCGCCGATCGATCGCCCAGTTAAAATCTCCTCTCATTTTCTTTTTCCCATTTTTTTTTTTTTTTCACCGGTACGCTCACCGCGCGCGTACAGTTCCACAGGTGACTGTCATACGCGCGCGGGGCGTGACGCAACGCTCGCCGGATAGGCAATTAAAAGCGGAGCCAACCAGACGCGCGGATGGCTTTACATCTGTTTTATTTTGCGAGAGGAGAGAGAGCGTCGATCGGTCGTAATTACCCGTAAATACGTACGCGCATCTGCGCGACCACCTTCGGATATCTGTCATCCGCTGAATTCATTATGAGAGCGAGTTCTTTTTTTTAATTTCATGTATCGCGCGTTAACGAAGTTAAATAACATCCGATAGATGAAGCTGGCTGCGAGTTGCGCAATAAAAATACATTCGCTGAACTTTTAATTGCTGGTTTGGGGTAGCGAGGTGGGAGGATGCGTTGTCACTGCGACTGGCCCTTGTATCTGCTTAGCAGCTTTGAACTGGATTAAAGTTTAATTATCTCAGATAAGTATCTCTAATAGCTCGTATACACCGCAGCATTCGTTTCAAATAGTCTTGTCGCTTACACGACGCTTCTATAGTATTATAAGTTTACAAGTTGTCTCATTGCATATATATTTAAATAATAGTTGTAAAGCGCGTTAAAGTATTTTAGTGGCATCGTCAAAATGCTGATTACATTGGAGCTTCACCGGGCCGTCGAGCTGCAGAAGCCACAGCCCATAAACAATGCAGCATCCCGGCGAGCCACTTTTAATTCAATAAACCAATTTGTATTCCTTCATTAAAGTTTCATAGTCGAGCTGCATTGCGCGGCGGGCGCGCGATAAAGCCGAGGCAATCAGAAGCTGAGCATCAGGCTTGCAAGCCTCCCTGCAACGAAAAAACGAAAAGCCCGAGCTAGCGGAAAATTAATGACTCGTCCAAGCAGCCGTGGCCGATTTGTGTCTCAGCTCGGGACGTATAGCTCAGCGGCAGCTCGTCGATTTATTCCTCCGCCTTCTGGGCATCGTCGCCCATCGCGTTATCGGATACGTCATATTAAGTCCCGCTCGCGCGCGCAGCCCGCGAAACAGGTACGTCGGATCGATTCCACGGCAAAGCATCTCGGCCGCACGCTATTTCCGCTCCGTCCGATCGGATCACCCAAGTGTCCGTGCGCGCGCGCGCAACCGATGCGAGTCTGGGTGTATAGTACACGAGAGCAGCTCTCTGCGTGTGCGTGTGGATATGGACTTTTGCAGCGTACGATGACCCGAGCAACGGCAGAGATGCGCGACGAAGATTGCAAAACGAGCCGGTGTTATTGGCGTAACCAGCGCGGGAGCTGCTGCAGCTCAATATTTTGCTTTCGACCTGCCTGATGGGATGCATGGACTTTTGTTTTCGCGTGCGCTCTGATACGGGGGGAGGATTGCTTTTTTTTCGACCTGGGGAATTGGAGAAATGGGATTGCGAATTTGTTTGTGTATGGAAATTTTGGGATCGAGGGATCATCAGTTTAGAGGCTGAATCGGCGTACTGATACAGGTAGGATCTTTTTTTACTACTGCGTATGCTAATACGGAGCTTGCTGGCAATCAAGAGTCACATAATCTACCTTCGAAAAAGCTACACTCATTATCCCCGGGAATTAGCCAGAAGGCCGTTCACCGGTCGAAAGACAGAAACGAGAGGTCAAAAGTACACGAGCCTCTCGCGTATTTTCACGACTAAACATCGGCCACGGCTCGCGTTTGACGCGCGACAAATTAGCTTTGCAGCCGTTATGCGTGCGCACCTTGAAACTCAAACAGTGCACGCTAGCGCAGACAGAGAGCGAGAGCGAGAGCGAAGCCTCTTTGGATAATTACGTAGCGCAACATCCAGCCCCCGCTGCCGCTCTCCATTTCGCGCTGCAGAAATTTGGTAATTTTCCGACCGCGAGATAAGCCTGGCGCTCGCGCGCGCGTCGAGCTGCGCGTATATATATAACGAAGGGAAATTCTGGCAGCCGCGTGCGGCAGGCACGGAAATTCATCCGACGTATGTATGCGAGCTTAATTCGTATTAAATCAAGTGGCCCTGCGCGCGCAGCCAGTCGCTGTCGTTGATTGCGTCGAATGAGATTTTATTTTTGACTCTGCCGACTGTGTATATGCGAGGCCCGCGAAATTCGATAGCTCCGGACACGATGATGAAGATCCTTTCGCGAAATGAATTGCGTCGCCTGCTCGCGCGCGCGCCTCGTTTTGATGATGACGGATGAGAGGCCGAAAATTAAACTCATTTCTGCCCGCGTGCTCCCAGATTTTATCTAGATAGATAAAATAAACCGCGAGCGGTTTCGCTCAGGCTGCTTGGCGAGTTAGAGGCGATCTTTGATGTCGATTAAATTAGCGATACATTTTTTGATTGATGAAAAGGACGCTGCCATTAAAATAATATATGCCTCGCTCGGAAATACGTTCGCGGTGATAACAATGCAGAATTATTCATTCCCTTAACCAGCCCATTCAGCTTTCCAACCGAGGCGCAAAAAATCACTCGTCGCAATCTATTCCGAGAAGGCGCACTCTCGTACATCAGCCGCAATAACCGCAGCGCTGACATCTTTCAATTGAATCGGCTCTCCCGGCGAATAGCACATAACCCGCTCTCTCTCTCTCTCGCCTCTTATCGAATCTCCAAGCGGAAGAAACTCTCTTTCTCTCTCTCCCCTGGCGCGACTTAATTTGTGTGTGCACTCCTCCGCGCAACGATGATGAACTCGTAAAATTTGTCGAACGCGCTGTACACACTTTGTGCGTAGGTCGCGCTCGACGTCGCACTGTAAAGTTTTAACAGCGTCTGCGGTCGATAAATCTCAAAGCCATCTCTCTCTCTCTCTCTCCCTGGCCTGTATATAGCCGCAGTCGTTAAACTCTAGCGAGAGAGAGTTGCTACAAGACGCGAATAGCTTGTCCCGGCTGATTACGCGCTGGCTCCTTATCAGCCGATCTTTCGACGGGCTGTAAACGCGAGAACGTTAATTGCCCCCTCGATCATCATCCCCCTATTTCTCTCTCTCTCTCTCTCGACTTATCGACTTGGCGTTGGCGAGAAGAGACGCTGCTGCGGGATAGCCTGCGGAGAGCAAAAGAAAGTTTAGCTCTCGAGGCTGAAGAACGCGCGTTTGATGCCGCTGTTTCGTCGGGGCTTGATCGAATGTTAATGAGGGAATTTCTGAAATTTATGGGAGATTGGGAAGAGTTGAGCCGAGTGCTTGTTAATTCGGAAAAAGATGCCGCGGCGTTGAAAAAGGTATGGGTGATCCAGGTATCCAGGCGATTGCGAAGCTGTATCGATCGCTTTCGAATTCATTTCTTTATGGTGCTTTCTGCAAACCCTTTGAATGTATCCGCGAGTTTTAATGGGGAACGTTAGTTTTAAGTATTTTGAAAATCCCATTGCGCAAGAAATGTTGCATAGAATTATGAGCGTTTTCTCGGACGAAACCAGTTTGCTCGCGGGAATCGTTAACGTTTGCGATATTATATTAATACTAATATTCGTAATTTACAACATCTTTTATGGCACATCAACATGCACGCAACGACAGTTTACGGGAAAAGAAGAAATATACGTAAAAGTAAATTTTTATTTCCCAAGCGCGCGATCATCCAAGTTTCGAAA
Source organism: Eupelmus urozonus (assembly GCA_900480035.1). Taxonomy (NCBI): domain Eukaryota; kingdom Metazoa; phylum Arthropoda; class Insecta; order Hymenoptera; family Eupelmidae; genus Eupelmus; species Eupelmus urozonus. Next base: position 3,055 of record UELX01003485.1, on the reverse strand, counting down.
TCATTGAAATAGTTTATCAATAAAAAGCGGCTTTACACCCCCATAAATTCCCATTGAGACGCAGTCGTACAGAACCTTGCCGGAAATCTTATTCTATCAAGAAGATTCGAGCTCAATGAATCCAATCCTCAAAAGCCATCCACTCGACGCACCCGGCCTATCATTCCCCTTAACCAGCCCCGAGAATAAAAAGATATTCCCATATCTCGGCTTCTGGCGTCGTCCGCTGCATAAATTCAAAAAGACTACCAGCGCCAAGAGCAAGCAGCGGAGTGAGAAAGAGAGCTGCACCTGAGAGCTGGTATAAGCCACTTGGGCTTGGGCAAAAATTGACGATCGAGAGAGGGAAGCTTTCGTCGCGCGCGTTAAAGAAATACAAATCACGCGTGCCAACTGCGGATAAGTCGGATAAGGCCGTACACAAAGAGCGCCTCGGTGTGTCTGCAGCCTCTTCTTTTTTTTCTGCTTCTCCTCCTCTGCTGCTTTCTGGCACGCGGACCAGCCTCCGTCGTGTTTCTCTCCTTTCATCCAGCCCGCCCGACACTTTCCCTTGCAAAATTGAACGATCTTATCGGTTCTTCTCTTAGCATATAAATCGAAGTGGCGTTGGTTCTCCCGCTTCTCGTAGGGAGCTGGAGGGGGCAGAAGTGCGTCAAGGTCCTTTACCACCAGTTCGTGGCACTTGTTACGTGACCTCATGCTGAGGGTATCCAGGGAGAGAGAGAGAAGGGGAGAAGCATAACCAAAACATTTTCATCTCGACGACTGGGGCTTTGGCGGGAAAGACTGAGAGGATAAAAATCAACGGATTTATTGCCTTAATGTGAGCGATAATGCCGAGGAACGAGTATTTATAAATAGAATTCGATATTTTTATTTGCTTGGGATCAAGTAGAGAATGGACGTACGGCATCAGTTGAACATAGTATAGCTAGTACCATTTTCTCAACCGATATACTACTGCAGTTTGTTTAAGAACGTAATAAAACAACTATATGAAAGTCACTGCTCACAGTTACAGCAGAAGCATCTCAATCAGTAATAAAAAATAATTGAAAAACCCTTCAAAGAACCCGATCGAATAAACAAATCAATACACTTCCTATACAACTACTCCCTACGGTATCAACGACCCCGTGAAACCAATCACGATTTTCCACATCGAGCACTGCACACACCGGCGATCAACTCTCCTCTTTTTTCCTCATTCCTCAACAAGCTAATAACGCCGTCGTGCTTACAGCGTCGACTCGTCGCGCAAGGGCTATTTTTGCCGTCTAACCGTATCCACATCCGCGCCGGCGCTTCTTCGCGCTTCCACTTCTAAAAATGGAAATTGTGTCAGCGCGATTACTTGACAGCCGGAGCGCGAGATGCGCCTTCACAAAGACGATACACACGAGCAAGAAGCTACGTGTCCGACAATAGATATAAGCAAGCCGCAGGTGGTTGCAAGACGCGAGCTGTATCGGGGAAAACGAGAGTGTGTGTGTGCGCTCAGCAGAGGAACAGGAAGTGAATAACAGTCGGGAAGTTGTGCATCGCTCCGGAGTTTGATTAACTGCTGCGCCGATTAAAGCAGTCGGAATTATTAATGCTCGTGTTTCATTTGATTTTACGTTCGAAAAGTTTATCAGTATAATCGCACTGATCGATCAACAATATTCGCTCAAACCTTACCCGATCGCATTTCACTTTTTTCCTCTAATATCGCTGACCCTAATTGACGTAGCGTATCACCTCCTTTGCATAACGTGTCAATCAAGCTCGCTTTTTACTCCCCATACTGAAATGATTTCTTCATCAGCCACCTCCATACACACACACATACACGCGACGTGTGCATCTCCTTGAGACTGCGGTAATCGCATTACACGCGATCCCGCGAGAACAAAGAGCCGCTCGCGTTTTGCATAAAATAAGGAAACTCGACGGCGCGATACGGATCGAGAGCAAAAAAGTACCTACACCTCTACATCCCCGCTTGGAATTTCAAAAAGGCGAATCCCTGCGTGCGGTTATATCATCACGGCGGCGGCGGCGGCGGCATCGAAAGCCGATATTCCTTTTCAATTTGTAAAACAAGATCTTCTCTCCCCAGAGCGGCACTATTTACAGCCCGTTTACCTTCTCGCATTTGCATAAACCCGGCAAAATTATCGTTCTCCGGTTCCTCTCTGCCGCGACTACATACGTATACACGGAGAGCGGACGCATAATAAACCCGTTTTCGATATCTCGGGGCCCCGGCGAAAATGAAGAAAAGGACGAGGCGCGTAACGGACAATGGCCGAAGAAGCCGATTACTCTTTGCGCTTGGAACTATGATTTGCGAGCGCTCGTAAAATTTCTCCCCTTTAAACAACGAAAAAAAAAGAGGGAGGGTATAAGCCAGCGGTATACGGCTCTCCTCCTTTTTGGAGGAAAAAAATCGCCGATATCCTGGAAAAGGACTCGGCTCATCCGGGATGCGCGAGCGCGGGATTCCTCGCGTCGGTCCTAATAAAAATGCAAATCCAAGCGCGCATCGCCTCCGGTAAATCAGCTGCTGCCTCTCGCTGTCTGCGTGTGTGTGTGTGTGTGTGTGTATTTGCAGGAGCGCATCCTTCGTATATGGACGTGAGCACGCGGTGGCCTTAAAGATGCGCCGGCTTTATTTCCCTCGGCCGGAAGGCCATTATAACGGAGAGATAAAGGAATGAGAAATAGTACGCAGGAATGGCAAAAAGAAGCGGGAGAGAAGGCCGATCGAGTGAGGTATGTGGATGCGTGAGGATGGAGGACTCGGCCGATTCAGTTAATCGATTTCAAATCGTGCGAGAAGATCGGCAAATAACTTTCGAGTATTTTTATCTATACGTTTTGAGAAAATTATTGTTATTTTATTATTAATTATGCTGTTTTCATATGCTTATTGAATTTGTGCGTCTTAGAAGGCACTTAAAATTTTTACGATTTTATATATTTTATAATAATTTTACACTGAGAAAAATGTCTGCATAAAACTTATTATAAATATGGAAAAAATTACTATATAATGTAGTAACGCTGTGAC